>DF237620.1:0-11984 GCA_000708835.1 Klebsormidium nitens
CAACTTTTGATCTGCATATGAGCCATTATAGTATAGTGCATCGTTGCCGAAATCGGGTTGGGCGATAGAGGAAGGGTTTTGTTTGAAAATAGCTTGCGTAATAGAAGCTTTAACGATATGCGCTTTTGAAAGTGTGATATGTGTTTCAGGGTGAATTCTCGAAATCAATGAGGTTAATGGGTTTATTGTAAACTTTATAGCCGATACTCAAGCTGTGCCAATCATGAGCTCCGAAAAGACGGGGGAGTTTCTTAAATCGATGTTTTGTCCTCGATCTTCACATTTTGCGTCGATCATATCCAGATTCCAGACACCCTAATTGAAATAGTCTTGGGTACTTGAATATCTACAAATATATTCGTGCGCCGAGTTGCAGGACTCACGGTCCCAATTTTCTCGTGTACACCTCTAAATCCCATCTGGTACTTTAGTACCCAAGCTTCTATTTGTAAATGGGAGAATGAATCGACAAGAACAAAGAAATCGACGTTCGAGGATTGCTACAAGCTGACGTCATAGATTGCCGACGATCCAGATTCAAAATTATCATTAAACTATTAAGCTCAGATTTTACAGCCCGAACAAAGGGCCTCTCTCTATAGAAAATTTTCTAATTATCGGTCTTGCTTCGCGGGAGGGAGTTCTTTCCACGTTCTTTCCAAGGGCGCCTGCGCCTGCTCTACGCCAAAGGGGCAGCGTTTGTGGTGTTTGCTACTATTTCCCGCTGCCTGGTCACTCGGATAGCCGTTGCACGAGCATCTGTGGTTGAGTATGGCAGGTCTGTTGTAGGGCAAACGGAGGGCAAACGCTGCGCTGAGCTCAGTAGCTCAGTCAAAACGTGACTGAGCTACTGAGGTATTTTTGGAGCCCCCCAATGTGAGGATGTGCATCAAAAGTAAAGAGCGCTTAATGATGATTCGCAGTGCTTGATGAGCACCTGAGCTGTTGAACTATCCCATCAATTGCTCCCATGTACCTTGTGTTGCCCCAGTGTGTTTTGTACAGCAAATGCTAGTCAATGTACAACCACCATGTGTTACCTTTGGAGACCAATCCTAGGAGCCAAGAAAGGACAGGTTTGCAGTGTCGGTCATCTACCATCATCTTTATAGAGAAAATGCTTCATGGGAAGTCAATTTTTCTTCTCCTACCATGAAGATTGCGATTTGGTTGCCTCCACTCATTCAAACTCCATTCCCCTTGCAGATAGAATCTTTGGACGTGCACCATGGCCAGACCTGCAGCTCATCTAGATGCAAGGATGCTGCTTCTGGTAATTTTGTGGGGGTTTACTCTCGTGTGCAAAGTGCAGCCAGCCACCATGGAGGATATTGGCAACTTGGTTGCTGGTCCTCTCTGGAGTCAGACCAGGCTCAGTCTGTCTCTGAAGGGCCTCTTAGGGCCCATTCCCCCGCAGCTCGGCGGTTTGACCAATCTCACCTACCTGGACCTCTCCCAAAACAACCTATTTGGCCCCATTCCGGCAGAGCTTGGCAACCTCACAAGCCTAACTTATCTGGACCTCTGGGACAACAAAAATCTCTCCGGCCCCATCCCCCCAGAGCTCAGCACTCTGACCAGACTCACCTACCTCGACCTCTCCTTCAATAACCTTTCCGGCCCAATCCCCTCAAAGCTCAGCAGCCTGCCCAATATCACCACCCTCCTGCTCCAAGTTAATAACCTCTCTGGCCCCATTCCCCCCGAGCTCGGCCGCCTGACCAACCTCTCGATCCTCGGCCTTGCCGCTAACAATCTCTCCGGCCCCATCCCCCCCCCTCTCTTCAGGCAATCCAATTCGTCTTTCTACCCAGGGAATTCTGGATTGTGTTGCATAGGGTGCACCTTCAGCTTGCCATGCACTGGGAATCCGCCCCCAGCCATCTTGCCAGCGCCCCCAAGGTCCCCCCCGCCTCTGCCACCTCTTCTGCCATCTCCTCCTATAGAACCGCCTACTTCCTTACCCCCAGTCTTGCCCCCTATTTACCCTCCTTCGATGGCGTCCCCCTTCATACTTTCACCAATGCAACCACCGCCTCTCCCTCAAGCTTCACCGCCCTCACCGCCTCCTTCCGTTGGCCCAATAGTGGGTGGGGTCCTGGCTGGAATTTCTTTTATGCTGGCCCTGGCAACCTTGGGGTTCTGCCTCCACCTTAGGAAAAAGCGCATGTCGAACCAAGGGCCACCGACAGGCCTGGAGGAAGGGGGGAAGGACGAGTTGCAGAATCAGGCTGCACTAAAACAACCGGCCCCCATAAAGCGTCAGGAGCGCATCACCTTCAAGCAGCTGCAAAAGGCTACTGGGAACTTCAACAGCGCCAACGTCATCGGGAGGGGGTCGTTTGGGACTGTCTACAAGGGTGTTCTCGCAGACGGTTCGATGCTTGCAGTGAAACGCTTGGAAACAAGGCCTGGGCGCAGAGACGTTGAGGAGCGGTCCTGGAAAACGGAAGTCGAGGCTCTGGGTAAGGTTCGGCACATAAATCTGGTGCCCCTTCTCGGGGTATGCGCGGAAAGAGGGGAGCGGTTGCTGTTCTTCGACTTTTTTATCCGGGGGAGCCTGGACAGGCGGCTTCACCACTCGGCGGCAGGGGGGGGCGTGCTGACGTGGGGTGACCGGATGAACATCGCAAGGGGGGTTTGCCAGGGGTTGACCTACCTGCACAGCCATATTCGGCCCCCCATGGTGCACCGGGACATCAAGGCCGCCAACATCCTTCTGACTGACGGCGACCCCACCGATGCCTGCATCGCTGACTTTGGCCTTGCGCACCTGGTGCAAGACACCGGGGGGAAGACGTCGACCATGGTTAAGGGCACGGTGCCATATATGGCCCCAGAGTACCTGCACGGGGGTGCTCGGTTTCTGTCCCCCAAGTGCGACGTCTACAGCTTTGGGATGTTGTCGCTGGAGCTCATTAGCGGGCGCCCGGTTGTGCGTCAGCTCGAGAGCGGAGTCGTGGAGCGGCTCCTGAAGGTCGCCACGGATCTGGTAATCGAGGGGAGAGGGTTGGAGTTGGTTGACCCAGCTCTCAGGACGGCTTACAATGCGGAGGAGGCGCGCAACTACATCCACGTTGCACTGGCGTGCATGCGGAGCGACCCATCCGCTAGGCCCACCATGCAAGACGTCGGCTCCCTTCTCGCTCGAGCCTCGGTTGTGGACGCGAGTTTTATAAAGGAGGAGATATGGGAGTCGGACGAGTCGTCCGCGTACTTAGGCAGCCTGGGCTCCTCAACTGCGGAGCGGTCAGCCTATGAAAGCACGGTGCAAGTGGCCTCGAGGTTCCTGATCCCTAGGTGATCAACGGCAGGGTAGGACTGGATTGCGTTAATGGGGTAGGTAGAAATTGCACCGTCTTGAGGGCATCCCAATCAATTCGAGTAAGGATCTGAAAGAGCAGCAGTGAAAATTCTGATTGTCGATGCTGTAGGTAATGATGGAACAACCTCAGGTGTGTAAATGGTTGGAGCGAACTTCGAAAATAACTATCTGCACCATCTCCGTGGCAGTCCTTTCGAAAGACTGCGCTATGATGTGTAGAACATGTCTTCCGAACCATACGAACTCGTGGAGGAAGCAGCCGCAAGGATATGTCGCTGTAGCTTGACGTCCTCCCCGCGCCTTTAGGCTTCCAGCCAGTCCCGCGCTGGAACATTGTTGGACTCAAGACGTATGCTATACACACGTGTCTCAGCCCTCAAGTTGGCTTCGTACGTTGCCGCCGTGCCGAGGAGCTTGTTTCCCAGTCAATACCTTCGCTCGTTCGCTCGGCCTGAGCCGCGCAAGGAAGGGTTTGCGTGGAGTCAATGCATTACCCTGTACATTCATATAAAATACAATACCAAAGCAATCAGCGGGTCCTATAATGCGCGCGTGCACTCTCAATCACTTCGGAACAGACCGTCCGGGACGGCCTGCGGTTTGGACCCGTGTACGTTCGCAGATGGTCAATCTTCGGACGTAATACTATACGGCTGCATGGGTAGGCAAGGGCAACTCACCACCGGGCACTCTGGGACATCCACGAGCACAATGTTGTGCCCCGTACTGTACTTGAATTAGCCACGACATCGACGACTAGAAAAAGAAGCCAAGATTAAGAGCCCGATTTGGCCTCTAAAGTGGCGTCATGGCCATTTTGCGTGTAACCCAGCGGGTGGCATGCAAACAGAAAACAGAAAATTGATCTGGACTTCCAAGATCTCGGAAAGTCACTACCTTTACTTCTTCCTTCGCGAGAGGAAGAACCTGCAGTGCTTGATGGCAAAGAGGCAGCTTCTGGTGTCGGCTACCAGTTCCGCTGCTGGTCACTTGGCCGGGTAGCCCTTGCACCAGCATCTGTGGTTGAGTATGGCAGACTTGTTGTTGGGCAACGCGAATGAGCGGAGTTAATTTGTGACTGCGGTGTTTCTGGAGCACCCCCTGCGAGTATGTGCCGGGTTAGAGGTAAAGAGTGCTCAACGAGGTTTCTGAGGGCTTGCTTAGGTATCTTCAGCCGTCGATCTTTAGGGTTCGACTCAATCGAGCCGCTGCGCTTGACTCAAGATGACGATAGATTGCTCAGACTCATGTAGTGCGGACACTGGAGACATGCCGGACCCGAAAGTTGCGGATGCAACTTTCTGTCCGTTGAGAGAGAAGCCGCGTTATGGCGGTTCAGTGAGAACCTCAAACAGAGCTTCTTCCATGAGTGCCAAATCAGAGATTCTCTGAGCAATTGTGTTATTGCTCTTGTATGCAGCGAGGCGAGGTTGGCGGTGTACCAATCAACTATTGCATCATTCATTAAGCGGAGTGCTTATATCTGCAGCTAGCTGATTTGTTGTGACTAGGATTAGCATGTGATGCAATTCGTAGATGAGACAAGAGACATGATGGCGCCGAGGCGTTGCCGCAGCAATACAGCACCGCACGACATGGCTGCATGGTATCATTTCAAGAACGCAGCTTGCAAGGCCCCAGATAAAAGGTCACAGTGCTGAATCGGACATTTCGACCACAGTCAGGTTGCTCTCTCGGTGAAAGGGATTTGTTCTACGGACCCCTTCGTCGCGGACCCGAAGCATGATGCGGCCCACCATACGATGTTCTTACAATGGGAGCTATGCGAGACTAATCCTGAGAAGAAGCCGAGTATTCGAGTAAGACTTTGTTGTCGACGTACGGCACGCTACTGAAGAGGGCGCGTAACCGGCTGCTCAGCTGGTAGAGCAACGTCCACTGAGTCGTCATCTCGGACTCTTTCATCTGGCGCTGAATGTGCGCCTGCAATTCAAAAGCTGCTTGTGAGATGGGTGGACCAAAATGAGCACGATGAGCACTCCAAACGAGCAGATGATGGCTCGTGTGAGAACGATGTTGGCTCCGTCGTCGGGGATGCAACATATTGTCGAAAAGCGTTCCAGAATCTAGCGACTTTGCCGCTTTACGAGGATTGGCAACAAGTGTCCTTATGGAACTGACGGCGTGCGGATTATTTCAGACCCAGCACGGACTGCACCAGGAGCGATATCGTGCATAAAAGCTCTACCAGGCTTTCTTTTCGTTCCCACATGGTGTCTGGGTATCCAGATACATCAGGCCTGGAGTGCCGTTAAGCGGCCTTCAAGCTAAGCGCACTTTCAAGAATCGACAACAAAGAATCCGAAGGATAACAAAGAGTCACGCCTCACCCGGACTTTCTTTCCAAGCTGCACTTCGATTTCGTAGCCAAGATTGAGATTTGAAAGGCTTTTGAAGGGGTCCGTTGTCGGATCGAGTGACAGGAGGTTTGGAATCTGAGGGGCCGACACCAGCCGCCAGCGTGCCTGCAAAATCTACATTTCATCAGAGCCGTCGATCGCCGCCCTGAAGCGATGGGAGCCGTACATCTGGGCAGGTCTGATGAAAGGAGGAGTCGACATGAGCAACAATGGAAGCCGGTCTTCCGGATAGCGGACACCGGTCTGCGCCTATCCAGATGGGTCTCGAGAATGTGGCTCAACTGGTTTCAACAGAATGTACAGGAACGCCAAGGGCTGAGTTCTTGCAACTTGCCAACCGCTGAGGCGAGCAAGCGGCCAGGAATGCCTCTCCCATTCAGGCATCCAGAGAGAGAGCTCTTAGAAGGTCGAGGCCTGTCATGCTGAAACCCAACTGTTTTTCGGGAATTGGAGCTTAACCTTAGGCAAATGGATTCTTCCGGTCGGTTTCCTGACGTAACAGCGACGTGTCCTGAACCCGAAGAATCCGAAAGCCTGGAAATGTGAATGTCGATCACTTCCCTGAAAGGTCCGGAAGCGCGCGCCTCCACTTTGGGCACTCAGACGCGGCATTGAAGCCCCAAAAATGGATTTCTGTGACAAGCAAACCTTGAATGCTATGAACCTGAAACCCAGAACCTGAAAACGTAGTCGCCGACTTACTTAGCCGGTGCAAAAGCGCGCCTCCACTTTAGGCAACAAGTCGCATCGAAACCCTCGAAAGCTGGATTCGTAATCCTGAAACCTTGAAATTGTAAACATGGCTTATTGTTTCCCTCTTTTTTTTTGTAAGTGCGAACAACGCCCGCTCACCTGGCCAGTGCGGAAGCGCGCCTCCACCTTAGGCATCACGGTGCTGATGGTCGACGCTGCGAGGTTGGCGAACGCGATCTGCCCGTCCTCCTCCAACAGTGCGCTGGCCAGCTGGCTCTCGAACACTTTCGCAGTCTGCACACAAGAAGAAGGACTTCGAAAACAAAAGAGGAACTTCGCGGTTCTCGTTCTGAGCGAGCATTAAAAGTTGAGCTATTCGATGACCCAAACCGCGGTCGAGGAGGCAAACGTTCAGTTGACGAAGACAACCCTCTCCGACGAGAATCGTGGGGGCCGGAAATAGATTTTAAGGAACGCACTATATGGACCTTGGATTACGGCTCCGTTCAGTCTGGTCACTGCCCGGAGGGCCGGTCAACTCTTTGATGGTTGAAAAGTGTTATAGGTGCAAAGGATGTTAGCCTTGGGTTGAAGCTTGTAGTTAACGTGAAGGCTCGGGGATGGTGCAACTCAACCTTAGGCCTAATCCGACGAAAGTTGATCTGCTGAATGCTCACTCCTGTTAGCGAGAGCGCCTCTGGCGTCTTCCTTCGGCTTGCATACTTAAACATGGGTGTTGAGCCCGGAAAAGAATCGGTTTATCTGTCAGTGTGACCCTTGGCGCTGATGCAACTCAACCCAAGCCTAACCCAACGCAAAACCTCTCATCAAAAGTAAATGCTCACCGCTGTTGGCGAGAGCGCCTCAGCGTCTTCTCCGGCCTTGACATACGTCACCACTAGATTGTCCTGCCAGTTGGTGGATCGGCCCTTGATCATCAGCTGCAAATCGGACCCCACCAATCGGACGTCCAGATTGGGGTCCATTCCCTGCAGGAATGAATTGGGTGTGAATAGGCTCCTTGCTATTGAAGTTATTCTAGTTCCAGGGTGGATGTCAATCTGGGGAACTTTGTCCGTTGCTGTCCAAGCACACCAATCGGACGTCCAGATCATGCCCATTTTCTGCAGGAGCAAAATCAAAGGTGATTGGGCTCCTTGGCGGTGTGAATACTTGCACCGAATTTGAGTCTCATATCGGAAATTTTCGTACGTCAGAAGCGTAAGCGTAAACGTCAGCTGTAGGTCCGAGCGCACCAACGGAACGTCCGCCAACGGAACGTTCACCAACGGAATGTCCACGATTCTTTTTGCCAACGGAACGTTCATAGTGTGTTCAATACTTTGTGAAGGTCAAAGTGTTGTTCCGCCTGATTGCAGCCCTTCCATGCACTCCGCTGACAACAGCCTCAGGTGCCATGCGTGCAGAAATTTCAAAACTTCGACTGGGATAAGGTCCACCACGCCGTTTCATTAGAGGACGGATCCTCAAATTATCGTTCACATTTTTAGTCCTGATTATGAGGACATAGTCCTGATTATAACAGCCAACAAATTCTGGTCGCTCATCATTCGCTCGGCTTACGCAGTGCCGGCACCGCTTTGATAACTCTCATAGATTCTTTTGTGCCAAACAAACGGCTGACTTTCACCTGCTCCGGAAGGAAGACCGCCTTGTTCTGGTGGTCCCGATTGAGCTTGACCTGCGTCGCCACCAGGTTGACGTCACCGTTCTCAAACAGGATCGTCCCCCGGGGCTTGATCAGCAGCGGATCCGCAATTCCGTTCAGTTCCAGCTCGCCGGAAACGCCAAAGTTGAGGAAGAAGGGGTACGCCACACGGAGGTCGGGGCCTAAGATGACCTTGAAACCCTGCAGTAGAAATAAGTGGTTGATGATCCAGCGCTCAATTGTGGAAGCAATGGCGTCGCGAGGGGAAAGGACGATAAGACAAGGGGCCCCGTACGGCTGTATCCCTTGCGATACAACAATGCACTAATAAGCGCCGTCGTTTCAGCGAAGTACATTTCGCTTTTCCGAAGGCAATCAGGCTCAATTGTGGCAGTCGCCAAAACTCTTGCGCAATCCTAAGTCTTTTCGAGCAAGGCCACAACAGAAATTCCTTAACACCCTTCGCCGATGAGGTGTTAAATCAATCAGGATCTTCACGGACGACGCCATTCCCCTTGATATTCGCACAGCGCATGACGTGGTCGTATCTTGAGCCCTGCGCGCACTGTCAGCTTGGTGCTGACGTCAGCACGACATGACCCCAACTTGACATCTCAAGGTTTCAGGGTCAAAACTTATTGGTCAAACAACCGTGATTTTGCGGTTTGTTCTCCCTTGACCCTGACTCTAACCAAGACCTGAGTGCTGACCTCAGCACCACTTTAAAAGCTCAACCGGCAACTCCCCGCTTCTTATGAATCTCGCCGTGCAACACTTTTCGAACTTCCTCACAAAGGTCCACGGTCTTCGTACCCTGTAGCCGCACCGGCACCTCCACCTTGGTGCTGACGTCAGCGTCAACCTAATCTTCTGCGAGCGACCAGTTGAGCTTTCCTCTTGGCGTTTCGGCTATAAAAGCATCACTTTCCAGAGTTTTGAAGTTCGAACCGACTCAATGCATGTACGGGCCGCCCACCTTCAGCCGAACCGGCACCGGAACCTTGGTGCTGACGTCAGCGTCGACCTCCTCCTCTGCGAGTGGCCAGTTCAGCAGCACCTCGGGCGTGCTTATTGGTATTCCGTGGACCAGCGGCAGGTTCCGCAGGGCGTCGGTAGCAGCAGAGGACGTCCGCAACGACTTGGACTTGGCCGGGGGGGCGTCGTCCGAACCAGAGGTCTGCGGGCTCTTCTCCTGCGGGAAAGGATTGCGAACCGTGGTTTGTTGATGTCCAATTTTCCAGAAAACCACATCGTTGTTCAGCGACAAAGCGGACGTCCGCAAAGATTTGGACTAGAGGTTTTGGGGCTCTTTTCTTGAAAATCAGTTCCAAGCGACGTTGTTTGAAACCGTGACGTTCGACTTGACTTGCCAGCGCAGCGCATCCGGATCCGAGGTATGCGGGCTTGTTTTGCTTCGCTACTTCAGAAAACGCCAGTGCAACCCAAAACCCAACGCTTGAGTCTCGATGTTGGATTGACTCAGGCATACGTTGATTTAGATCAGTTGCCCCGAATCACACACATTAAACCGTAGGCCCAAGGTTAATCTGCTCCACACCCACACCCGTCTTTAACCCCAAAACGTGCCCACCCGTCCCAAGCACAGTGACCGGTCTCAACGTGGCCGTAATTCAACACGGTCTCGACAGTTCTTGATAAAATTAGTGATAATCAAGAGTTTCAATCTGATAGTCTGATCAATTGCTCACTGGGGATAGCAGCGCCTGGCCCTTGCTGAGGCGCACGTTTCCGGCGACCTCCGGCTCCGTCAGGCATCCCGTCAGCTTGATCACCGCGTCCAAGAGACCGTTGTACACGCTCTTTGCGCGCACCTGCTAACCATGGTTTGACACGTGTCAAGCTTCGCGACTTGATCCTGGCGGTAGCATGGGATTCTCGGCCGAAGCAGGATAGAAGAAATACTACCACCTGCCCGACTAAAACAAAACCGCTTAAGTCCATAAAATCCAGAAGCAGCCCCCTTTTGAGTGGTCACTTGTCGGTGCAAATCTATGAAGTCCTGTGCGCCCTCAGGGTCTGCAGGCACGAGCCAGCCAAAGGCTCACGTTTGAGCAGCTCCGTTTGCGCTCAGGGCAGGCCCTAACAGACTGCCTCCGAGCAACGTGCCAAACTTGGTACAAAATTCCGTGGGTTATGGGCAATCTGCTACTGAGTGAGATGGGCTCCAAAGTGGCGGATTGCTTGGAAGATGCAGTATTGGAACGGCCAAACGGACTCACGGCGTGCTACAACACGGAATAGGAGAGGAAACGACGGCGGCGCTTGCACATAACTTCAAGCCTCTGTAAGCAGAGAAGAGCCCCCGCTCACCTCGAAGCTCTCCGTCCGGACTTCCAGAGCCTCCCCCGGCTTGGTCGCAGCGGATTCCGCCGGCAGCAGCGGAATGGCGCCCTTCACTTTGAGCCGTCCGCTCCGCCCCACTCGCCCCTCGAGCCAGTCCACTAAGAGCTTGTTCTCTTTGACTTCCATCGAAGCGGAGATGCTAGACAGGGGCTTTGGAAGAACGGGGGAGCGCATTTTTCCCTTGGAAATGGTGGCCATGCCGTTGGCGATCGGTTGGCTGAACGTCCCCCGGATCTGAGAAGTGGAACAGAACTTTGATTTTACAGGGTCTTAGCGATTTGAAAATGGGTCAAATGGAAAGGATTTGAGAAGTAGGGACACATCTTGCCCTTGGGAAATGGTGCCCAAGCCGTTGGCGATCGGTTGGCTGAACGTCCCCCGGATCTGCAAAATGAGAATACGGTTCAATGGTCCCAAAGTCAGCTTTTAGCGGTCTGGAAAGAGTTCTTCAATCCAAGGGGTTCGGGAGGCAGGGGCGCAATCTGCCTTTGGAAATGGTGGTCACGCCGTTGGAAGTGAGCAGGCTAAAGATTCCGCGGATCGATGCGGAGGATAGGCTTGTATAAATGTAATCTTGCAGAAATTCAGGTTTGAAAATGGACAGAAGACAGCAGAAGGAGCACGGACGACCGCGCCTTGCCTTATGAGTGGTGCTATGCCATAGGCGGTGGGCTGGCGGCAAGTCCCTAGGTATTTCCGGGTTGAGACAAAGTGTCAAAAATTGTCTTTCTTAGAGCTAGATCAGAGATTTGAGGAACTTTGTATCCGAAGGAGGGAGCACGGAGACTTCGGGATCTCTTTAAGGGCATAAAAAGATAGGGTTTTGACGGGAGCATAATGCATGTGAAAACGGTGAACATCCTGCTGACGCTCGGCGGGGTTTTCAATCTGCAATTGGAATTTCAGTCTGTGTGTGATGCTCAAACCTCTTCGGAGGCGGGAAGTTTAGTGTAGCGGCTCCAAGAAGGACGGGCAGCCGATATTGGAATGCAGTACGAAGCGCTGCCATTGACAATCACCTGGCAGGACGATTCCGAAGTGGAAGCGTTCGAGTCGGAGCAAGCAGCTAAGATTCTCTCGACCTGATCTCCGGAATGCCGGTTCCGAAACCCAAGAAACAGAGGTTCCGGGCAGCGTCTTGGGGTTTTCCCACACACTCCTGAGATTCGAAGGCTGAGCTTCCTAGAAGAAGTTGAAGGGCGCCGATTGCTCGAGAGGGTTTGCAGGTCTTCAAAACCCTTCAACAACAGTCTCGTAGCAACTCTGTCCCATCCCTCACCGCGAGCACGATGTTGGCGGTCTCCTGGATCCACTCCAACTGGTTTTAAAGGCTTTCCTCACTGCTGAAACGATATTGGCCGTTCCAAAACCCTGGCGACTTAAAGAACCAAATCTCAGAAACCAAGCTAACAACGTTGCGAAGTTTGACTCACTTTTTGGCAATTTGGCAACCCACTTAACCAATTTGAAGGCTCTCCTCACCGCGAGCACGATGTTAACGGTTCCCAAAGCTTGGCGACTTCAAAACCGGAGCTCGAAAAGTGAGCTATCA
>DF237620.1:12524-45499 GCA_000708835.1 Klebsormidium nitens
CGAAAAGTGAGCTATCAATACTGCAACCTCCAACCGTCTTTCCCCAGCCCTTTGCCGACTTAACCAGTCGAACCATTCTATATGCTTTCCTCACCGCAAGCACGATGTTGGCGGTCCCCTGGATCCACTCCAGCTGCGGCGACACCGCGTTCATCAGCATCATCCCGGAGTCCTTCACTTCCGCATCAATTCGCAACTCCCCCGTCTCCTCAATCTTTTCTTCCAGAATTGCACTGAACGGAAGGCCCTCTTCGTCCCATCGTAACCCGTCCATCAAGTGGGCGGAAGCGTCGAGAGGCCCCGTCGAGAAGAGGTCGGAGCCGGGGGGGGGAGTTTCTCGGGGGGGTAGCGGAGGGGGCGGCCGCAGCTGAACGCTGCCCCCCACTTTGACGAAGCCGCCAGGAGTCGAGGGCTCAAGCTGCATGACAAAAAGACTCATGCTGAGTATTTCTGTTTTGTCGAGGCGTTATCGAAGACTTCTCCGTGTGGTAAGGTCTTGAAGGCTTGAGATCGTCAGCGGAGACGTATGTGCACCAGAATCTGGCTTTTCTTCCGCAGTTGAGGGTGTGCATGTTAGCAGAGCCCAGCTTCTCAACCGGAATCAATCTCAGTCATTTGGATCGTAAAGAAACACTCCCGTCGTAAAGTGAGGATGTCATTCTAGCAGACGTGAGACTCGACTCAGCAGGCTATCCGCTCTCCTCGTGAGCCAGACATGGGTTCGTGATGTTGATATTGAAGCTGGCATGGACTTCTGTTACACGGACTCAATAGAAATTCACAGCATGAATAGAGAAGGACGTAGGTCGCATAACTGATCTACAAGGAACCACAGAATCATCAGGCAGTGCAAAAAGAGTTTTACAAGACTCGCGCTTTCCAGAGGTGGCGTAGGGTATCAAGCGACACCATAGCTCACCACTGCCGACAGCTCGAGCCGCTGCGTCGCCGCGAGGCTCGCGTTCAGCTCCGCTTTCGACAGGCCTACCCCCCCAAACGCGCCGTCCAGCAACCGCGCCTTCACTTCACACTGCGGCTTCCGCAGAGTCCCGTACAAATCGCCCTCCATGTGCAAATCGCCCCTCAGTTTCCATTGGGGCATAGCGGCCTGTTCCGTTTCCGGTGTGGCGGAAGACGCTTTCACGGCTTGGAGCAGCGGCGGAACTAGACCGACGGGAAAGTTGAGCAGTGCGAAGTGGAGGTTGTTCTTGTCGGACGGCGGGTGCGGCTCTCCGGGGGGGTGGATTGAGGTGCGTGGGGACCCCCCCATCATGTAGCCCAGGTCGGAGATGGTGCCGTCGGCGTGCAGGGAGGCGGTGTCGAGCTGGATGAAGAAACGGTCTACTCGGAGCCCGTGTTCTTCGGTGTACCTGGGTCAAGAAAGGATCTGGTTCTACAACCATTCACGGGAGTGCTTGTGGCACGTCAATAAGTCCCGTCGATAATATCAGCCAGTAAATCGATTTATCAAAGCCCACAAGCCATGTTCTTTTTGCAAACTAAAGAGATTTAAGTGTCTTACTTACAAGACGAGAGGGAGTGGTCCCTTTCGAAAGTAAGGCTGGTCGTTTCCCCTCTCGTTTGTCAGGCTTCAGGCAGGATCAGTCAGAATATCCACACCCTCGTAGCGACCGCGTCTTGCAACTAGTGCTTCTCTGGATCCCCTTGTCGCAATTCTCCTGCTCGCTTAAAGTTTCATCCACCCAACAAAGCACTCCAATTTGATCAACGAATCACTTTGATCCAATCAACACTCGTTTGTCAGTCTAGCGGCTTTCTCACCCCCCCGTAATGACCCACGTCCTGATCTGTACAACCCAAGTCCCTGTAAAGACGGAAGCCGCTCTCCTGCACGCGTGAAAATCCGCTTTCATCCAATCGACAACCCCCCCTCAAACAAGGAGGATTCTCACCCCCCCGTGGTGACGACGTCCTGCATCTTGTAGATGCCCCACTCCCAATTTGCCCCCCGCAGGTCAAACTTGGCGACGGTCTCTCCGCTCCCTCCCCCGCTCGCTTCCACGCTCCCGTACCACAGCCCCTTGAGCTCCGCCAAACCCGGAAGAGGTACCTCCTCGGACAGGTCCGCCTGCGACAGGTCCGGCGGTTCGTCGTCGTCCTTGCCTTTGGAAGCGAGCGTCTGTAGAAACGAGCAGGAAAAGCGGTTGCGGACTATTTTTCGGCGGTGATAAGGCGGATTTTCTTTTGTCATAGTACAGATTCTTTAGCTCCCTCGAATCCGGAAGAGGTACCTCCTCGGACAGGTCCGCCTGCGACAGGTCGGGGGGTTCGTCGTCGTCCTTGCCTTTGGAGGCGAGCGTCTGTATACTCGAGCAGGAAAAGCGTTTGCGAGCTGATATTGCGGCGGTGATAAGGTGCAGGATTGTTTCGAAATAGTGTAGATCCTTGAGCTCCGCCAAACCTGGAAGAGGAACCTTTTCGAAGAGGTCCGCCTGGGGAAAGTGGGGGGGTTTAACGTCGTCTTGCCGTTGGAAGCAAGCGTCTGTAGAAACAAGCAGGAAGTGTATGAGCAGGAAGTTTATGAGCAGGAAGTGCATTTGCGAACCATTGTGAGGCGGAGATAAGTCCGCAAAGTAGTTTCAGAGGAGAACGAATCCTCGGAAGCGATACTTCCTCATAAATATCCGCCTGGGACAGGTCGGGAGGTTCGTCGTCGTCCTTGCCTTTGAAAGCGAGCGTCTGGCGAAAAGAGCAAGAAGATAGTTGGTGGAGAATCGTGATATAAGGTCGTCTCGAAAAGAAGGAAGGAGGTTGTCCAACAGCACGATGCCAGAAACCCCGGAAGAGGTACCTCCTCAGAGAATCAGAGAGGTCCGTTTGGGAAAGGTCTGAGGGCTCGTCGTTGTCCTTGCCTTGGAACGCGAGCGTCTGTACAAACGAGCAAGAAGGGCGTTCGTCAAGCAATCGTAACAGAAACTTGAGTGTTAGATCGGGGGTCCGTCGTCCTCCCTGTAATTTGAGGCAAGCGTGTCAAAAGAAGCGGAAAGGTATTTTGCCAACCATTGCGGGACGAAATTGAGACGAAGGGTCGCTGGATTAGAAGAGGAGGTGTTTGTTGAGTCAAGACGAGAATAAGGAGCGTCTCTGTTGAGAGTAGAAGTAGAGCAGCTCGGGAGGCTTAGGAACAGCCGCATACCTTCAAATCAGTGGGAAGGTCGGAGCAGACTGCCTGGCAAAGAAAGAACTTTTAAGTACTACAACGAGCCAAAGAAAGCAGCACATATTCCAGTCGTAATTAGCCCACCGGCAGCTGTTCCATGAGCGAGTCCACCACGAAGCCGCAGCTGGAGACGGCCGTTTTCCAGACAATATAGCGCTGAAGGTCACAAGATAAGTGTAACGCGTGAATTAGGCAATCATGAGACAAAAGGCATGTGATAATAGCCTTTCTCCTTACTTGCAGCTGTTCCGTCAGCGACTCCGCGACGAAGCCGCAACTAGAGACGGCGTCCATGAAGAATTCCTTGGAGCGGTACGCGACCTCCGGGTCCTTGGACTGCGACAGGATGCGCGTCGCGGGGAGCATCTCGGTGAGGTCAGCACGCGGCACGTCCAGCTTCACGCGCCACCGCCCCGTCTTCATGTTGCTCAGCTGCAAGCGACAATTACTGACGTCAGCACAATTCTAGTGATGACGTCAGCCAGAATCTACTTACTGACGTCTGCCTTTTAGCATCTCCGTGAGGTCAGCGCGCAGCACGTCCAGCTTGACACGCCACCGCCTGTCTTCATGTTGCTCAGCATAACGTATAACTGACGTCAGCTGGTTTCCACTGCTGAAGTCAGCCGATTACCAAATGAGAATGCGCGTTGCGGGGTACAATTCTGCGGGGTCCGCATGCGGCACGTCCGGTTTCACGCGCCAAAGGCCCGTCTTCATTTTTCTCAGCTATAGAAATATCTGCTGACGTCAGCCGACTTTCGCCATAGACGTCAGCCAAATCTAAGCATCTCCGCGACCTCCGTGCACGGACGTCCAGAGTCGCAAGCCACTCCCCTGTCTTTATGATGCTCAGCTGCGCAAATCAATTAGAAAATGGGCGCGGTTTCTGCCATTGCTCAGGCACCGACGCTCCGAACTCCGTCTTCTGTTCCGAGCCCGTTTTCATGGCTCCCTGTTCGACAAAAAGGAAAATCTTGCGACTCTTTCAACAGAGGGGCAGTCAGCACGTCAGCGGAAGACTGGAACGGAATCTCGCTTCGGCTGCGGCTGTGGCGATCATGATCGTGCAGACACTCTAGACACTGCACCTGCCGCAAGGGGCTGCCGCGTTTGTCAGGACCAAGTACTACCATTCTAGGAGGCTGCACGTGCCAACCCAAAGTTCCCCGGATCTCACGTAGTACACTTACTTCTTACCATGACATATGAACCCGTGAAGAGACTCATGACCATACGAGCAGCGAAGCAGCACCAGTACAGACCGCACGAAAGAAAGGAGAGCCGTCTTAGAAGAACCCTCTAACGCTGAAGTGTATGGTTGTTATCTCGAATGAAGAAAGCGGCGCTGCTTGTCAAACTTCGTACCAGCAGACCCGCTCGAAAGAAAAGGGAGTCGTCTTAGTAAAAGAGCCCTCTAGTGCATATGGTTGTTGTCCTGTATAGAGAAAGCGGCGCCTGCTTGTCGCCTCACCTTGGCCGCCGCTGAGACGATGGTGTCTTCCGGCGCAAACCGCGAGCCCTCCCCCGGGAGGACGTACTCCATTTGCACATCATAGCGACTGTGCGCCTGGTTGAGGGCCAGCTTCTCGAGCGTCACCTGAAAGGAAAGAATGGGTTGAAGTCCGCAGATTCACCACTTTTCTTGTATTACAAGTTGATTCGGAACCCCTCTTTGTTTCTGCTCCGGGACCTCAATCAGGGCCAGCTTCTCAAGCGTCACCTGGAGCAAAAGAAAAGGAGAAGCTCAACAGCTGTACGAGATGATGCACTATACAGGCTTCCTCTCATCTTTAGAACTTGACGGGCGCGCAAATATGTGCCCCCTTTTAGCTTCTTCAATTCATGCTCTGGGTGCGCAGTCTAAGAGTTGAGGGCCGGCATAGCGTCACGGAAAGAACGGAAGCGGGACATTATCCGATGCAGAAGTCGTTCTTCGTCTTGCCCTGGCTTCTCCTTCTTTGTATTGACACCTTTTCTGCTTCTCTCCTTGAGCATGTCCGAGTGAGTCCGGACGGTTGTCAAACCGAAGATTGACGAAAAGTCAATCAACCTTTGTTGTTACCTCGAACCCCGCTTTGGACCCTTACTTCAAGAGTCGCACTACCGTTTATGTTTAACGCAGATTGGAATACTTTCAAGTCTGCAATGTTAACGCCGTCTTTTACACGCTTCGTTAATTAACAAGCACCTTGTATTGACCATCTCGAGGCGGATGGTTTGCTGTCGGCGGCTTGGCTTGGGTTAACTTCGGTGTTAGGCGTGTGAGCTCAGAAGAAGATCAACGACAGCGCAGGAAGGGGTGGGTTGAGTTGGGGGTGTAAAGTTACGGTACAGGTATTCGACTTCAAAACAGGTTCACACGATATTTGCCCTGCCGAAAAATAAAATTATTATTAAGGGCGATAATGGAACTTTTTAGCAGGCGACTCTTGGTCTGCCGAGAGGGTCAAAAAATTTCATCACCGATTATTCGGCATCGAAGATTCACAAAGCAAAAAGTAAGACGGTAGTCAATTCGGGCAGGAACCTTTCTTTTTCAAAATCGGTCGACCTATGATTTTCCTCTATCTGGACCTTTTCCTCTAACGCGGATTCCGGCTCACCACGTCGCCCGACCACCGAAGCTTTCCTTCGAGGACCTCGCCCTTGAGCCCGCTGAACTTGGGCCGCTTGAATAGCACGTAGCCCTGGCCCTTCTTCCGCTGGAAATTGATGTTCAGGTCGACCTGCGCATCAGGGGGACCGCGGATCCACTACAGCACCTTGAAACTTCCTTTTCTTTGCGCGTTGATTTTTCGGGTTACTTGCTCCATTGAAAGCTTCGCCAAAAACGAGTGCCGTCTGCAAAGCTTTGGGCAGCGTTCCTCACATCGAATCCCTGTGGAAAGCCAAGGAAAGGTGCAGGTTACTGTTCCGAAAGGCGAAATGCGCTTCTGCGAAGCTCCAGTATAGGACTGAACCATCGTTCACCCGTTCGCCGTTCCCCTGTAAGAGTCGCCAGCTCCTGTTCGCATGTACAGCCGCCTCATGCGCGGCTTGAACCCGAAACTTTTCGTTGGTCATGAGAGCAAAGGCCGCGCTTTCTCATCCCGCCGGTTCTCTCAGGACAAAGAGGCCGTATTCACACAATTCGTGGATACGCCAGCATTAAGTTCCGTCCAGCGGCAGGTGCTACACTTCAGGCCGAAACGTTTCGTCAAAACTAAGGGCAGACCCGCGCTCCTTTCGGCGCACTTCTTCAAGCCAGTCAAAATTTCTCACCCTCTCGACGTTTCCTCGAAGAGACGCCAGCTCTAGTTCGTCCAGCGGCAGGTGCTGCACTTCCAGCCGACTCATGCCCGGCCTGAACTTCAGATCAGTCCGGATCTGTCCGCGCCGCCACGAGAAGTCCACCGCGCTAGCTTCGGACGCCGAAACGCCGTCCGCGCCTGGGCGCGCCGTGACGTCTAGCTTCAAGTGCTCGTCTTGCCGACCGCTCGTATTCAGCTGCAGGCAAATGCCGGAGTTACAGACACGTTACCTGACTCAGGAAAACAAAGAGTCGCTGGAGAATGGACGCAACCCGTCTCGCTTCGGACGCCAAAACGCTGTCCGCGCCGCAACGTCTAGCTTCAAGTGCTCGTCGTGGCGATCGCTTGTATTCAAGTGTATCAGTTAAAGCAAATGATTACATGTTTTCGTTCATCTTTTGTCAAAAGAGATATACGTGCGCGCAGTCCTCGTTTCATACAGTCGTGATGTCCCCGCCCGGCCCCGCTGCGACATCTAGCTTCATTGTTCGTCTTGGCGACCGCTTGTGTTCAGCTGCAAATGAATGCACGAAGTTACAGACTCAAATCCAAGATCCGGATAAACGGAAAATCGCTGGAGAATGGACGCCGAACGTCTCGCTTCGGACGCCGAAACGCTGTCCACGCTGTGATGTCTAGCTTCGAGTGCTCGTCTTGGCAACCCCTCGTCTTCAACTGTCCAACCAAACCAATGCGCGGAATCACATACTTGAATCCTTACTTTGAAGAAGGGAAGTCTAGGACTTTCAGAGAATGGATGCAGAACGTCTCGCTTCGGACGCCGGAACGCCGTCCGCACCAGAGCGGGCCGCGACGTCTAGCTTCAAGTGCTCGTCTTGGCGACCGCTTGTGTTGAATTGTATAACTCTTCAAGTAAAAGAGTTCTTCTTAGCCTGCTGCGCGCAGAACAAGCACCCAAAAAGAAAGGGTACAATCCCCTGTCCTGTAATTGATCACTCCGTCCGCGCCCGGCTATGGAGTCTAGCTGAAGTGCTCGTCTCTGCGCCCGCTTGGATCCAATAGGAAGGAAAAGGAATGTAGGCAATGCATTTCTTTCGTCGCGAGGAAGATGATGGGTTATTTGCGAGGGGTTTCCAGGCTTCCGAGTTCGGACGAAGTAACTGGTCCGCACCCAGCGGAGGCGCGCAATTTAGCTTCCACTGCTCGTATTTGGCGAACCCCCAAGGTCGACAGAAGCGGTTTGACCAAAATTTAAGCTTATCTCCTTCTGTCATTCTGATTCTCTTGCTAAAAGTGGAAAGATGCGTTGACTATCGTGGGTGAAGGTCCTTGCATGAGAGACTGGTACGATGTCAAAAGCAACGGCTTACCTGCAACCCCGAGGGTGTGACGTCCAGCGTCCCGCTCAACTGTTGAGCGATCAACAGTTGGTTCAACTTTATGTTGCTCAGTGCGATGTCCCCGCTCAGGCCCGGCAGTTCCGGCATGCCCCGGGACGTGGCGGCTCCTGTCAGCTGGGGGGCGACCTTACCGGAGAACTTGACGCGGCCAGTGGTCTGCAAACGGGGGATCACTGCATTACGCCGCAAGCTCAGCAAACTTCCTGCTCCCAGATCCTACTCACAGACGCTCTTTCCAGAATGACGATTGTCATCTTGAATGTGCTGAAACTCGGGCGCTCCATGCGCTCTTCCCCCACATCTCGTGTGCCGATGAAGACGATACTCGACAGACCCAACGAAAACTGTTGACGTGAATTGACGACTTGCCAAGAGACCAGATGCAAAGCACAACAAGATGCTTTGTTTGCAGGTATAGTATCCGTCCCGTTTAGTGCACACCCACCCGAAGATGGAGGTTCTCTGGTGACGGGGGCGGAGGGGGAGTGCTCTGGTCTTCCGCCAGGCCCACAAGGTCAAAGCCCTTCAGCCGCAAGTCTAGCTCGCAGCCCTGCAGCAACAGAGATTTTCGACTTAAACATTGTCTAGCGCCTCACTAGCCTTTCATCTGATGGACATGCGCGAGAAGTGAAGCAACGCGGAAAGAAAGTGCACGCAGGCTTCCGACAAAACAGAGCTTGGGAAACAACCAAAGCTTTCAAACAGATATCCAGCGGACGGATGAGCAGTCCGCGTTGGCTGCCCCAAAAGATTTACACGATTCCAAGACTACCGGACAAATGTCAAAGAAACCACTTGCTTAAAGCCCGTCTCAATCCAGACGACCTTTTAGCACACAGACAACGGTTCCCGGTTTCGGGAGAATGCCACAATCTGCGCACCTCCAGATGCAACGTCACACAGAAATGAACTGAATTTTTGAAAGCAAGTCGATCCAGCTCTCACCTCAATGACTGGCTTCGGCTTCGCTTCCTGGCGTTCCCTCTTCTTGAAAAGCCTTCCGTCATACGGCCAGCAATCTTTGGATCCACAGAAAGCCCATAACGCAGATCTTCAGAAGCACGACTACACAAAGCTGATGTCAGCAGATCAGAGTTCCGGTCCTCACCTCAGTGACTGTCTTCGATTCCGCTTCCACCCGGACTCTCTCCTCCTCACGGCGGGCAATCCTTGCTTCCAAAGTAGGCGAAAAGCAAGAAGCAAAACCACACAAGCTTATGGCAGCAGAGAGTTCCGACTCTCACCTCAATAACTGGGTTCGACTCCGCTTCCACCCGGGCTCTCTCCCAACCTTCTGCCACACGGCCGGCAATCCTCGGTTCCAAAGAAGGCAAAAACTCAGAAGCAAGACCACCCAACGCTTATGGCAGCAGAATACAAATACGCTCCTACCTCGATAATCGGCTTCGATTCCGCTTCCACCCGGGCTCTCTCCTCCTTACTCAGCTTCCAGTACTCGGCGGTTGGGACCGGCTCGGGAGATGACGTGTGCACCGTCGCGGCGAGGTCGAACGTCGGTGCACTCCCGCTTAACCGGATCGCCTCTTTGGAGATTCGGAGGTGGCCTTGAGCGCCGTCCAGTGAGCCGCTCGCTTCGGGGGCTGTCCAGTCCATGTCGATAACCCTGCATAACAAGTTAGGGTTTTGTGGTTTATCGAACGTTAGGATCTTATGAAATATTTACCATCTATGAGTTTAGCCCTGTTTAGGGTAGGTTTCCAGGGTTCAAGGTTTAGGATGTAAAGCGAACGGAGGATTTGTCGAAAATGGTCGAAAGCCGCTGGCTTTGGGGCCCGTCTGTTTCATGGTCAATGGAAGGCTAGAAGAAAGCGTAGGCGGAGTTGCTCCAAGACAGCACTGTTTCTCTCGGATTCACAAGGTACGCCTCTTTGCAAACGAACGTTTTTCTGCCGCTGTTCAGATCGAGGACATAAGCACGACGATGCAGCAAGTGCTGCGGACGCTCGTCGCTATAAATCACTTCTTTACAATGCCAGATTGCACACAGTTTAGAGGAGCAAAGCCAGACTGTCAAAAGCATTGCCCAAGCAACCTCCTTCAACTTTTTTTTGGACCAAGACTGATCGTCGTTCTCTTGGGCTGACGTCACCTTGATCTTGAACCTGAGCGTAAAACTGAGGAGCAATCAACCAGAACATGATCGAAATCAGAGGCTAACTTACGGCGCTGAAATGGACCCCCTGAATCTCGCCTCCCCTTTCATGCGCCCGAAGCTCACGGGCGGCGGTTGCGTCCCCTCGGGGATGTAACGCAGAATTATTGAGTCTGCGGGGACTGCGGTCGCCTCGCCTTTGACATCCACTGCGTTTGGATCGACCTCGCCCTGCAAAGCAACGAACATTGTACTGCTGAATCAATGTTCCAAGGCACTACGATCACGTGTTTGTGGCGTCTTTGTTTTCAAGGCATGAGAATGTAACAGGAAGAAAAATGACGGTAACGATGTGATAGATTGAACAAAACCGTGCGACAAGTGCAATCTCGTGAGCACAGCCAGAATAGTGTTTTGTAAGAATCAAGGCGGACGTTCAGCTTAGAGAAAGCGCTGCCAAGAATCGTTACCCCGAGCAAAGAGTGCTCTCGATTCGACCCTGACCAAGGCGTCACTATTCAGAGACCTGCTCATTCTCAGTTGACTAGTACCGTAGGCTTCTTCCATGGAGTACCGATAGTAGACAGTCAATATTAATCCAACAATCGTTAAGTACCAAAAGAGCTGGAACACACTGCTGTTTGCGTCAAGATTGGCATCCGAGCTCGAATCGGAACGCCCGTTTTTCGATCCCGAGTCCCAATGTTGCTCCTGATGTTTCCCAAGCTATCCCCCCGGAAGAACTCCGCACATCGATTTCTGGTCGCTAATTAAGGGAGACTTGGGTCGGCCGGAGTACTGCTGACTTTTTCCGGGGGCGTGTCCATCAACGATCGGAGATCGACATCGCAACTCGATATCGAGGATTTCGCGTCTCAGTCCGAGCTCGGGTGCCAAGTTCGACGCAAACAGCAGGACGAACCGACGAAGTCTTACCTCTGGGCAGATCCACAGCTGTCCTTGGGCCGTGACCTCCCCTCCGCCAACCGGTACAACCTTGATGCCGTGAATGTTGGCCATCTGCAAGAGTGACTTCTCCGTCAACAAAAGAGATCATTCTGTCCTCACGATGAAGAAGTGTGGGAAGACTGTGGAACAAACGCGTGGTATTTTACTTTGGCTATACTCACCAAAAATGACAGAGTTAGTCAAGTACCCTCATTCCCCTTTGTCTCCCGATGCAACAAGACACTCGAGCCACAGTCTGGAAAAAGAATAGACTCAGCAAAGCCAGAACGGCCGCTGCTATTCATGTTTTACGACTAGTGGGGATACCTTAGTGCAGAAGTTCTGCAAGTCAAGTGAAGCGGGCAAGCGGCATGCCAATGCAACCAGCGCCTTACACAGGTGTCCGTATCAAAGTCGAAGCTCTCAACCGCCGAGCCGAATGGCACGTGGTCGAACGCCTCATAACCCTCGTTCCTCGTTGAAAGCCGATTCGCCTCGTTGTTTGAACGACCCCGCTCGTATTTGAGCAGGGAAACAGCTTGAGGTAAGGAATACGGAGTCAAATGGGGCTGATGTAAGTGCACCAAATTAGTGACATAAATGTGGTAAGCTCCTTACGCAGGTGTCGGTATCGAAGTCGAAGCTCCCCACCGCCGACTCGAACGGCACGTGGTCGTACGCCCCCACCGCCCCGGGGGTGTCCCGCAGCGCCGTCGACGCAAACGTCGGCGGGTCCACGGCCGCCACCGCCCTGCTGACGTCAGCGGCGGACGCCCTGACGTGACCGCTGAAGACGGGTGCCTGCAGCAATGTGAGTGTGTTGGTGGTCCACGAAACTAACGCTCCTCGAAACAAGGGCTCGACCCAACTAGGGTTCCAGGTTTTCAGCAGACTGCGAGGATATTGCAGTCTGGATCAAGTCTTCACAAACTAGAGACTGCAAGTCGGAGTGCTACTTTGCACTTATCCAACTTCCAGGCTGCAGCTGAATCGACCAGCGTTTCGCAGCGTGGCACTCGTGCAACAGCAGCGTGACTATCGTCGAAACATCAGGACCATGCATCAACGCTTATTAATGACGAACATTAATAGGAATTTATGATACTCTTACAAACGTCTAAAAAGATCTAAAGATATGGAAAGCTCTACCTCCAGCGCGCCCTGACAAAAGAAGTCGCCCCGCAGAACGCCCGCAACCGGGTACGGGGGCGGGCGTGCTTTCAAGGTTAGCATGAGTTGGTTAATCTCCACCCCCGGGATTTTGGCGGAGAATCGGTACTCCCCTCCGATCGGGTTAAGGTCCATATCGCCGGACATTGTCATGTTGACGAGGCCGTACCGGCCAGTCGCCTTGTGAAAGAACATGCGCTGATCCTCTAAGACCAAGTCTAACTCCGTCCTGCAAAATTGGTAGATGATTCTTTCAATAACTGTCACTGGCATTTTGTCCCTTTAGTAATTAGCACGAAAGGAAAGAGGAGCCACGATTTAAGGTTTGTTCGGGCCGTAGGAGCCGATCGCCTTGTCAAAGAACGTGCGCTGGTCTTCACAAAACTGGCAAGTATGAGTTTCTTCTCGCCGATACCATCTCAATTTGACTGTTTTCAATACACATCCTGTTCGCAACCCTTCAGCTTGTTACCAGTTCTCGACCGACCTAAAACCTGCAAGCTTCAAAAGTGCTTCTCAGAGCACGACGAACAGGACTACACAGCCAACAAGGTAAAACTTAGGGGGCAAAGAAAGTAGCAATTGTTGAAAAAATGGGCAACATCAAGAGTCCAGCTCAGTACTTACTCATGGAAGGAGGCGGGCGCATCCCAAATCTGGAAGTCGACGTCACGCGCTTTAACCGTTCCCCTCAGATGCGGAAACGTGTCCTCCTTATTCATCCACACAAACACGTCGCCCGTCGCAACCCCCGTTTTGATGTCGATAGGGATCTCGAGCAGGTGGTCCAAGTTCGGACCGTGAACTTCGTCCGCAAGGACTCGGACGTTCCAAGCGTGCGCCCTGGAAAGAAGGAGAAATGTTCAGAAATGCGGCCTGAGAAGCAGCGTAAGAGAGACGTGAGACTTGATGCATATCATTGCACACGTAGAGGTGCTTGCACTCTGTTGATTGTCCGTATTCGGACCGTGGACTTCGTCCGCTAGTACTCGGACATTCCAAGCGTGCGCCCTGCAGATAAGGGGGGGACGCCAAATCATGCTCAAACTTTGACTTTCGCAAGGAAATTTAGACTCATCGATACAAATATGTAAGTGTTAGAGGTGCCATTTTGGTCATTCGGACCGGAGCTCGGTTTGGCAACCATTCAGAACCCCGGAACCCTACCGTGCACTTGAGGCTACCCCCTCTTCTGAACTTTCACTCGCTGATCGAACACGTGGACTGGTTGGGCTGTTCCTTTTGTGTTATTCCTAGGTTGAATCATACTTGCAGACGGGTCAGCAGCAGACATCTCCGAACTTTCTCTGGAAACGGAGCCGTTCGTCTTAGCTCAACGGCCCAGTTCTCGCCAGCGAACGACAGTTGACCTTCGTGAAGCTGATGCAAGCACCGGTCTCTGCGCAGAGGTCACCCCTTTTTGCTGACGCCACGTGGCCCTTTGAACAGATAGATTCAATGTGATGTGCTCACTCAGTATCCACATTGACCTTGACGCCGATGCGCCCACCGTCGCCCTCGCCGCAGTCGGGCCGCTTTACTAGACGGCCCGCCACGTCGACCGCCACCTTGTTGTAGTCGTCTTCCAGATCGACCGTCGTCGACACGTCCTCCACTCTCCTGCGCAATGAATGACGAGAAGCTGTCTGAGAAAAGACCACATGAGAGTCATCGCCTTTGAAACAGCATCAACAGCGCCGTTCTGGTGCTTTTGGCCGTACAAACATTCTCCGATCTTCTGCGATCCGGCCTCTCAAACCGAGTCTGCCGATCCAATCGTTTGATCATCAAGATCTTGTGACGACAGAATCCCTCGCGCCTCCATTTTGTACCAGATTAATAGTCGGCTGTCAGCTGGATGGCAGATAAGGAAGGATCATCGGAACCGGTCCACTTGCTGAAAGAAGTCGGGACGGAGATCAACTCTGCTGAACACGTGCATGCATCTTAAACCAACTTCGACAAGCGACAACCGGATCGCAAAGCCACTCGGCTTCCACCGTTTGAACTTTTTAAATATGCATCTCGAGAAACTCTTGTAGAAAACACATCAGTCCAGAGAAGCTGGTCAGTACAAAGAAGCTGGACAAACTCTTTGGCTTTCCGTCTTTAGAATCTCCACAGACTGCAGCACGAGGAGCGCGCTGAAAGGTGAAATGACGGCGCTTAGAACGCTTAGAACGGAGCTACGATCCTGTAACATGCGCTGTCCACCCAAAGAGTATTTCTGACGTGACGTCAAAGAAAAATGACACTTCCGATTGTCCAACACAGCAGGCCCCATCCCTCTCACCTGACAGCCTGGTCCCCAAAGGGGAGCAGCATCAGCGTCCCTTTCTTGATGACAACCTTTTCCAGCACCGCAATCGCCCGCTTCTTCTTCTCTTCCCGCGCTTCCTTCTTCGCTCCCGCTTTGTCCGTCTCCCCCTTGTCGCTCGCTCTTTCCGCTTCTGCATCCTCCCCCCCAACCCCTCCCGAAACCCCTCCCTCTTCGGCCTTGGCGTCTGTACTCAAACCACCTGCAACGCTCTCTGCCTCTGGCACCCTTGCAGCTTCCCGCCTCTGAGAGGCGGACGCTGCCGCGCCCTTGGCCCTCTTGCCTTCCCTGTGCGCGTTTTGAGTCCCGCCCCCCGACGAGCTAGTACTCGCGGCCGACCCGCTCGCGCGCCGCTCGGCAAATACGTCAGCTTCTCGTCTGCTACTCTCCCCACTTTCGCTTCTCCGCTCGCTCAACCCCCCCCTTCTTTCTGCTGCCGAAGCTGCCCCACTCGGCACGCCCGAACCCGCTTCCCCCTGCTTCGGCTTTTGCGAGCGGCTCTTTGTCGCTTGCTCCGCTTTCTCTGCCGCCAGTTTCCGCTGAATCGCGGCGATCAGTTGCTGCTTCAAAGGAACCACGGCCTCATCTTCCGGCGTCTCCGGTTTTGGAACGTTTGTCCCCACTACTAGTTCTTCTAACTTTCCTGCGTCCTCACTACCCGGGCCGGACTCCGACCGGCCAACTTCTATTGTGACGTCACTGACTCGTCCCTCCTCAATTTCTATCGTATGCATCTCGGCATCAACTTCCGGAGAGACGCTCTCCTCTGTTTCCGACCCTGTCTCGTCTTCTCCCTTTTCTTCATCCGTAAGGACCTCGGCCTCGCTTTCGAGGGCTTCTCCGCTCCCGTCAAATCCGTCCTCTTCTTCCGCCAAACCACCAATCATTTCGATCGTTTCGCCCTCCTCTTTCTCCCCTTCCGGAACCAATCCCTCGATCTCAGACCGCCCTTCCAGGAGTGCCTCAAGTAGCGGCAGATCCTCTACTGGCGGCGACATCACCTCGGAGCCCCGCTCGATCTCCGCTGCCCCTTCCAAATTTTCCCCCTCACGACTGGCTGATTCATCCGTCTCCCGTTGCCTCTCCACTTCCGTTCCTTTCTCCTCCGACCCCGCAAGATCCACTCTTGTCTGCTCGGCAATCTGCCGTCGTAGCTCCCTTTCTTTCCGCTTCTGTTCCGCCGCTTCCTCATCAGCTTTAAGGATTGTCTCTTCCTGCCTCCTTCCCGCCTCTAGTTCTCGCTCCCCCTGCCCACTTCCTTCCCCTCTCTCAATTGTTTCTTCTGCAACCTTTCCGCCCCTTTCCAAGAGACCTCTGCTTACCAGAAACCCCCTCGCACTCTCCGCCTGGACCCTCGCCCAGATCTCCCTCACGCTCCCCTTGCGCGCTTTCTCCCTTCTCCACCACCGCTTCCTCTCCACTCTAGTTTCCTTCTCCGACGCCCGCCCCACCATTCTCTCCAACTGTCGCCTCGCCA
Source organism: Klebsormidium nitens (assembly GCA_000708835.1). Lineage (NCBI taxonomy): Eukaryota > Viridiplantae > Streptophyta > Klebsormidiophyceae > Klebsormidiales > Klebsormidiaceae > Klebsormidium > Klebsormidium nitens. The sequence goes on from DF237620.1 coordinate 28,385, forward strand.
TCTCAACCGCTTTCGCCTCCCTCGCCGCCTCCTGTTCGACCTTCTTCTCTTCCCGCGACTTTTTGATTTGCGCCGCCCGGCTATCCACTGCCCCTTGCACGACCTCCTCTTTCTTGTCCAACGGCTGCGGAATAGTGAGCCACGTAAAGTCGGGCTCTTGTGCCACTAACACTTGCGGCTCCTCAATCAGCGCTTCCAACACAATCTGCCTCTTCAGAATGCTCAACAGCAGATTGACCGTCACTCTCACGCTCGCCGCCTCCCCGCACGAGAACTCAGTCCCGCTCGGCCCCACCGCAGTGCGCCCCAACGTCAGCCCTGTAAACAAACTGACATTCGTCGCCGCGCCTAGTTCCACCTTCCTATCGAGTGCCTGGCTCACAACGCTTGCCGCCTTGGGAAGAACAAACTTTGTTAACACCCGCTTGGCGCACAGTTGACTGACGAAGAGGAAAGCTGCTAAGAGGCAGCCTCCGAGGAGGGGCTTAACCAATGGATGCTGGAGAAAGGCAGCAAGGAGGCGGGGGGGACTGGGAGGGGGGTGTGTCGTCCCGGTGCCATTGCAATGGTCGGTTTCCGGTGAGGCGATGTGGGGCTCCTGCAGGACACGAAGCGTTTTGTTCAACTAGTGAGCGATAGCGGTGAATTTTGAGTTGTATATGCAATCGACGGCGCGGCGTGTGTGTGCTTCCTACATTGGCTGTACCTCAAGTATTGTCAAAAGTCCATCTCAAGATTCTTTGGCTCCTTATTTCCCACTTCTTACCCGTACTGCAAGGAGCGTGCAGAGCATGAGAGCCCTTACAAACGCCACGTGAGTGACCACTCAATCTGAGCGCAGTTGATTAAATGACAATGAAGACCTTGCCCAACAAGTTCGAGCCACTTTCTTACATAAAGAAGGATCTGTGCTACACTGGCAGCACCGGACGCAGCGGTCAAGCGAACCAGATCCCTTCCTTACCTGTACAAATGAGTGCCCGTTCGAGGCCATTCGTTCGGCTACGTTCTCGCCTCCTCCGTGTTTCTCAAGCGCCGGACGCCCTACAGCAATTTCTCCTAAGAGGTCATTGTGAAAATCCCCCAGTCCATTCTCCACTGGAAGGACCGGACTGTCTGAACTACCATCAGTTCCCCAATGCGGACCGTCCGAATCTGTTCCAGTCCTCCAATCAGGACTGATAGGAGACACACTGTCTTCACTGGATGCACGTAGCTCGAGAGACCTGCTCCGGCCCCGGTGCGGTTTGTTTGTGGAAGGGCCACGCCGTCTTCTCAACAGCAATGTTTCTACAGAGGCGCCGCAAAGACATTCGTAAGGAGAGGACTTTGTGTGCAGGTGTGCCGCAATCACATTCCTTCCACTACTTCTCCTAGTTGGCAGTATCAGCCTGCCCCCTAAGTTGCAGTCCCAGGGAGACAATGAGGTGCTGGAGGCAATTGAGTTCCTCGCGCCGAATGCGGCATCTGCAGATCTGCCACCCCAAAATGAGCTCCTGAGCTGTACACTTTTGGTCATTCTGGGGCACTGAGCTGCATTCATAATTGCATAAACCTAAGGACCCCACTTAAGTATTCTACATTCTTCCACATGGAGCAAATGCAGTGAACAAAGCAGAATTGGCATGTTGCTGCCAGTGGTGCTCCCCTGACAATGAAAGCACTATCTAGGATTCTTTATGCCCCTTGCCGTCACGGCTAGCTGCACCTTGCCGTAGAGCGGCCTTAGACTGAAGAATGCGCCATGCACCTGGCGTCAAACCATTGGCATGGGCCATGGCTGCACTGTTCCATGCTGCAACAGAGAGAGGGCTCCTCTGGCTCTTGGATTTTCAGATCAGATATTTGACGACTGTTCAAGGTGTGTCCTATTTAGAATCAGAAACTGCATCTGCAAGACTTGCCCGTTTGCCTCGCCGCATTCTATGTACCTACATCAAGCAGGGCAAACTACATTTTTGAAGGATACAGAATTCTGAAACTTTCTGGCAACAGAGAATTAGGGTTTGTGTCAGATTCAGAACCCTAAAACTTCAAAGGCAGCTAGCAGATTGGCTTAAAGTTAAACAGCAGCATGGCTGCCCCCATGCCCCCATGCAGCTGTTGCAAAAACAATGTGGACCCTTTGTCTTGATCACTTTTCTCCAGCACCTGTCCAAAGGTGACATGCTGAGACCGTCTTCAGGACCCCTTGCGTTAAGCAGAGCTGCTTTCTTGCAGCAATTGGAGCTGACGCCCGTCTTCTGCAAGCTCCCAATTGGCTGGCCCCTGCAGACGGTTTCCAAGTGCCTCATCTCTAGGGGCAGCAAAAGGTTTGTTGCAATGGGGGAAGAAAGCAATCATAAAGCTCTACTTCACGTCTTTTGGCACGATGACTGCCTCAAACACAACAACGGCGCAGGCTTCTTTGATATGCCCCAGGGGACGCTGCCAGATGACTTTCTTGAGGTGAAGGAGCCGCATCCGGAAGGGGTGGACCGGCTGAAGAACATGCGGAGCGTCCTGAAGGTACATTAGTATGCTTCTTATCCATCCTATAGCTGGCTCCACTTGTCCTGATACATTACCAATCATTTTGCAGCGAAGCCCAGGAGTTTGGAATGTCCGAATGCAATTCAAGCAGCTGCAGTACAATCTCCCAAAGGTATGCCCCTTTGGCCAACTGCTTGCGCACTTCCAGAAGACTGAGTTATGTTAGAAGAAATTGTGGTTGGGGGACCAGAGAAAGAGCTACAAAGGGGCATCGACGTCAGAATCCATTTAGACGACCAAGCCAAGATCTGTAGCCCCATGTTTACAACTGGCACTGTTGCTACTTGGGAATTGGGGAAGCACGACTTCGAATCGATTTTGAACCTTCTGTTCCCTACTGAACCTCTTTATTGCCAGCGAACACTCTTGATACAGATGGAGTCAGCAGTGCTGTCGGGGGGCCTTAACCTCTGAGACAGCTGATGTCAGAGTCTAGTGATCTTAATCCCAATTTTGAAGACTTCATAGAAATCTTTGAGCTTATTCATCTTCTGGATTAGAGCAGCCATTATGTGTACCAAACTTATTTCTTCTGTCCAGCCCCCCTCAGCTGTAAGGTACATCTCTGGCCTTTGAGTCCTTGCTTAACTCCAAACGAAAACCTACTGACAGAAACTTGATCAGAATCTTCCTTTGTTTCTTCCAGAAAGGGCCTATATCGAAGCACGTCCAATGGCATCACGGTCGAACCGCCACCGCCAAGCAACTGCTTCTCTTCCACAAACCTGATTACATTGAGAAACTAGAGGCGGCAGCCAAAGCCGCCGACGGTCATGGCGACAGTGTCATCATGGCCGGGGGCACCGTCATGAACCCAGGGAGTTACGATGCAATTCTAGCGGCTGCCGGCACAACTCTAGCCGCTCTAGATTGCATTGTCCAGGGAGCGGGGAAGGTTGCGTATGCGCTTGTGAGGCCGCCTGGACACCACGCACAGACAGACAGAGCGGACGGGTAAGTGTAGGAACACTTTGTGTCAAAGTCGTCGTTTTGACAGGTGCGATTCTGTTAGGACGAAGGTTGTCAGTTGGTAAAACAGGAGACAAGCAAATCTCGAGTGGTAAGACGTCCAAGTATGTTCGATGATAGGTTTGCTGAATAGTCGAGTTGATTTCAGGCCACTCTCAGGTGCTAACTCCAGATGAAGAAAGTCTGCTGCCTTGCAAATAAACCTACTCCCTGCGAAATCATGATCTGAGGCAGACAAACCAGTGCGTCTGTGATGGGGGAAGCTCCTCTAGGGTCGAGAAATGTCGACTTGCATATCCCCTCTCCCGAGATCATTGTAACTATTGAGACTCCCAAGAAGACTCCTATACTTCTGGGGCTTTGCCTCGAACCCCTACGAAGAGATGCACTTTCAATCGTAGAGCTTGTGAAGACAGCATAAGCCTACATGACGCTCAGCGCTTGCGAAGTCGTAAGTCGAAACGCAGACGAATCATATGAAGGCAAAAAATGTACTTTGTGGTCTTCAAGAACGAGCGCACTTATTGGTACTCATAAATCGCACACAAAAGTTCTGTTGCTAAACAAAACGAGAAAGCAGAATGGTCGAAGCTTAGTACACCGAGCACAATATTCTTGCTGGTGAACAAACTGAGAGAGCAGAACGAAATGATTAATGGTCTATAATCACGCCCTGCGACAATCATCCGGAAATTTTCTCTGACTAACCACATTTCTGGAACTGATCGCTGGACGTATGCTGCTGGCAGGTACTGCTTCGTAAACAACGCCGGCGTCGCGGTCGCCCAAGCGCGCCAGTCCGGCTTCGATAAGATCGCGGTGATCGACATCGATGTTCATCACGGGAACGGAACTCAGGAGGGCTTTTACACTTCACCCGACGTGCTGACAATCTCCTTGCATATGGATCACGGGTCGTGGGATGAGGAAACGCATCCGCAGCAAGGTGCCACTTCGGAGCGGGGCGAGGGCTCGGGCGCCGGGTGAGAGTTGGCGTGATGCGAGAAGATTAGCTTTTTGATGGCTTCCCTTCTCAAAGAGCGGTCCTTGCTTAACTTGTCTTGTAGTCACCCATTGCTTTCCGGCTTGGTCGCGATTTGGAGTAGGGCGAATGAGAGAGAACTGATTTTAAGTATGGTTTCTCTTTGTCTGTTTCGTGCTCGATACCAAGGACGTTTTGCGACAGGGTTCGTGCCTCAAGAGCAGAGCAATATAAATTTCGGAAGCATCGGTTTCGAGTGAGTGGGTGTAACTTGCAATAGATTGCTCCAAGGTCCGTACCGATTGGACTGCGCGTTGGACGCTCTGAAGCATCCCGTGCTGACGTCAGCTGAGAACACTGTTGTCCTGTTCAGTCCGATGCGTCTCCTTAGTCAGCAGACGCGCATTCCAAGAAACGTTTCCAAGCCTGTACGTTTCCCGGGTTCGAAAATGCTGAGCTCTTACAAAATAGAGAAAAAGCAAAAACTCAGTGCTCCAGTTTACGCACTCTACACCGTGAACCAGCCTCAACCCCCCAAGTAACTCCAATCAACCCAGGCTGCTTTTTCTTTCTCCTAGATTTGAAAACATAGACTTCGTGTTCTTCCTGGGCGCGCCCGAGTTAGTACCAGGGCGCATTATTTTTGTCGTGCATACTGCAGGATGTGTGGAGCAGTTCTCGTAGAGTCCCTTGGGCTCTAGAGAAAGTCATCCCTTGGAGAAGACATCGTGACAAGACATCGTTCTTCCCGTCATGAGTCGATTTACTGATTCGATGGCTTGGACTCTGACATGTTTCTCCAGCACGCAGCTTCGCAGCCATCCCATCTCACACCAACCTTCATTGTGCGGGTGCCAATCGAAGCTCCCTTCGTAATTGTCTACTTACACCGATCCTTGTTGCAGTTCGAACGTGAACATTCCCTTGCCGTTTGGCACGGGTGACAAGGGCTACGACTATGCGATGCAAGAACTGGTGGAGCTTGTTGTGGATCGGTTCGCGCCAAACCTGATCGTTGTGCCCTTGGAATTAGACGGAAGCGCGGTGAGCTTTACTGCCCGGTTTGTAGACACACAGTCGTGTCGTGGTGGTCGTTCTTCTAGCTTTTGGTGTTTGCTTGATACATGCATTGCACTGTCAAGCTAAGGACTTTGGGTGCGAGACTGGTCAGGACCAATCGTTGTTCGTGCCTCGACTGCAGCTGTTTAGATTCAGATTTTACACGTTTATATTTCTGCTAAGTCCTACCCTTTGATGAGGACGCAAGGTGACTGCAAGCCCGTTCATTCAAGCAATCCTGCGAGGATCCGGGCTTTTTTCGTCGCTGTTTGATCTCATTTGAATCGAAGAGTCAATTAAGGATGACTCTCTGATTTGAATTAGACGAAGGTCTGGCACTTTGCCAACAGTCATGATAAATTGTTGGACGGACTGATCACAAAAAGCTCTCTGCAGTTCGACCCAAACGGCCGGCAAGCTCTGACAATGGCAGGCTACAAACGGCTCGGGGAGCGGATACGCGACTTGGCAGCAAAACACGCCGAAGGTAGAGTCTTACTTGTTCAAGAGGGAGGGTACTCCGTAAGTTATGCGGCGTACTGCCTCCATGCGTTTCTTTCGGGGCTTGCAGGTGTGAACGTTCAGTTGGACGATCCGATAGGTCATTACCCTGAGAATGAGGCTACTTGTTTCTCGATGATTAAAGCTCTGAAGTCAGAGTTTAGGATGATGTGAAACCTGAAGTAACTCAATTCAGAGGCTTGTGCACGGGGTTGAGCCACAATTCCGCGGCTTCAAGACATAGACTGTAAGGGCGAGCGGAGCATGGCATCGAATGACGCACAAAATCATCGAATCATTGGCGACTTGCGACACGTCTGTCCGCAAACGACAGTGACAAAGACGATATTGGTTTGAGCCTCCATTGTTAAGTCAATCTGACGGAGCTGACACCCGTAACGTGCCACTAGCATGCTGTGTAGGTGCAGCGAGAAAGTAAAGTAGCCTTGATGGCTGTTCTAAAGACGACTGCAAGCGATCGGTGGCCGGATTGAGTGGTCGCTTCATGGATTGGCGGTCATTGCTGATCCGACCATCAGATGAGAGCTTACGGCTGAGTCCCGCCTTCGAGAACATGAAACGGTGCGGGAAGCAAACTTAGCATTCGTGTCTCAGCTGGGGCAGGCTCGATTCAATGATTGGGCACGGAAGACATATAAACTTAGGTGCTTTGTCCCAACGACATGTTAACATGTCGGGCCTTCAATTAATCCGGCCATTGTGGTGAGTGAGGCGAACGATCGATCACGCGGCTGTTCGAAGTGTTCAAGTTGAAAGCAACGTCCGAGGTCTCTGAATGATCATGGACGTCATCTCATCAATCCTCCCTTGTCATTACTTAGCTCGAGGTGCGCTGAATGATCGGACTTGATTGACATCATCGTACAACTGTAGTACACCGCACCGTCATTTGATCACGCTTTGAATACCCTGCAAGCTCTGGCTTTGCAAATGCAAGACATGGTATTGTATGATCACATGGATTCACGTACGTACGGAACGCGGATCGAAAGGTACTATATATATGAAGGAGGTCTAAGATCATGATGCTGATGCGATGGTACCGTCCATAAGCGACTTGATTACTAAAGCTCTGCTGCACTGCGAAGATGCAGGCTGTCCTGGAGGCGCTCTTGAACATCAACATGCATGACTCCAGCTGTGCAACGAATCAACCTTAAATCATTCCAAACAACCGAGTTTTATGAGCGGCCGATCTACTGGTTTGAAGCCTGCATGATTGCATATTTATCCGGTATAAAAAGCACAATACGGTCGCCGGCGATTGAGGTAGATGCAACTCAATCAACTAAATCAGTCACGAATGATAGACTCTCAGGTATCAGCCAAGACATGGGCACTTCTTTGAGTTGTGAATTGGGTCCGAGTGCAGCAGCTCAGTATACATGGTCTGTACATCGTAGGTGGTCGCTTCGTCTGCTTGTGTCTTCCCTTCCTCTCTAGCTCTTGCAATCAACGGTTGGCCTATGCTATTCAAGACCGGCCCTATACACCTTCAAACGGTAGTGTAGTGTACACAAGCACGACAACCTTCTCTTGGCATGAATTATTGAACCTTCTCTATCTCCACTTTCCTCTACCTGTTTGTGATCCTTGACGCTTTCAAAGGACACCTTCGGCAATAAATACCTGACAAAGATGCTTTGTGCTTGATCTAGTTCAGTGGCCTGCTGTTTGGCGTGGCTTCTGCCAACTTCGTTCTGCGTTGTGAAGACCGGTCAAGACCCCAAGCTGGAGCTGACTCGTCCAAGTGTGCCACGCCAAGAAGACTGCAAAATTGCGGGATAGGCCGTTGTGATTCTTTCCCAGCGCTTGCGCTGCCAATTTGTCGAAGTTGAAACACACTTTTGCCTGCTGCCTGGTGAATCTGCTTTTACCCGTTAGCATGTACCCAAAACATTGCTCAGCAAGTGTATGTGAAGGAAGTTTTCGCTCAATGAGACCGAGCTTGGAGTTTCAATGGTCAACAAGAGGGCTTTCATTGAAGCGAAAAATCATTAAGCTCCGCTTCTGACATAACGAATAGAGAGAAAGTTCGTAAAGATCTCGACACAAACGACCCACCTTGTTTGACGACCTTGAGCGTGCAAGCTCCTTGGTCACTTTCGTGGCCTCATTGATGCACTCCCCTCCACACGAGACGTTTTGCGCTTTCCCCGGGCAGCGCTTGCCGGCTCTCGCCAAAGCTGCGCAGTGCGCCGCTGCACTCGATTTGACGAGGGCATCCTTGGCGGTCTCCCCGCTTACCCCGCTTAACAGGGCAGCTATTACCTCTGCGCAAAGAAAAGGATCGTGAAGTAGTAAAATAACACAGCCAAAAATGAGTTCCAACTCAGAAGTGAAGAGCTGTTATTATTACCTTGCCGGTGACTTTTGAAGCCTGGTTTCTTTGAACACATTAAGTGTTACTGAGGTCTGACAGTATCTTTGAATCGACTCCCTGTATATCTGGCGGAATTCTATTTGAGGAGTACTCAAGCTCTGACTTACCGTTTGTTTCTCACGAAAAGGGCGAAACGCTCGTGTTTCAATTATGAAAGCTTCTGTTCTCTCCAATCAATGAGTCCATTCTTTCCAGAGCCCGATAACCTTTGTTCATTCTGCTTCAGAAAGAGGATTACTCTGAAAGCTGAGCTGACGAATCGAAGTGCTGAAGTCCCAAAATGTTGTATCTTCCCAAGTGGCGGCCGCTCTCGAAGGGCGCTGCTTGACGCACACACATGCTCATTTCCAAAGTACCCTGCTCACCTGTCCCCGCAAGGGTACACTCGTCCTTGTCTTTTGCATCCGCCAGATGCAGCTCGAGTGCCGGAATGATGCCCGCGTGCATGCAAGCATCGGGGTCCACCTGAGCCGCGCACCCCAGAAAGAACACCGCGTATCGGACCCTGTCCTTCCGACTCCCCTTGACGCTGGCATCCAGAAGCTTGACCAGGAAAGCCGTAGCGCTGGCGGCAACGATGTCTCTGCCCAAGTCCGTCGCAGCAACCTCGAGTTTGTCGATCGCAACCAGGCATGCCTGCAAGCCGTAAGGTGACCGGGGTTACAATGGTCTCACCAAAGTGCAACTTTTGATTCAACTTTTGTTCTACTTCACAAAGTTTTGGCTCATAGGGTGAAGGCTTCGCACACCTGATCATGCCTAGGCTTGGTAGGCAACATTCTCAGACTGTCGCGAAAGTTTGCGCACAAAGCAGTAACACCCTTTGCTGGACTACGATGTCGCAACAACTCGTCGAACCGCTTTTCCTTTTTGGACTTCAGACGAAATCCTAGAGTGCGAATATTCGTGCTCATTGTACTCATTTCAAGATGGAACACATTGAAGGTCCGCTCTGGCCAACCCTTACGGGAAAAGCTGGCTAGGCCCAAAAATCACTTGTGAGGCAACATATCGATGAGCCCACAGGCGGCACCCGAAAAGACGCCAAGAAGACGGACTGTGCCAACGGACCCCTCCAAGTACAGATCGAGAAAGGTTAGAACTCGGTCAGCTAATCCAAGTCGGCTTACAACGGCGTCTCCGGTTCGCCCGCTCGCCTCCAGCGTCCTCGCTGCTGTGAACAAAATCTTCACCCCCCCGCCGCTCACGACTGCCTCGATCACAGCCGCGCCGATCCCTTTGCAGAGCCGCCAGAGAACCCGCACGAGCATGACCTTGTCCTCCACTTTCGCCAGCGGAACGGCCTTCAGCAGAACGGTAATGTGCGCGTTTCCAGCCCCCGCCAAGTTTCCGAGGTTCACAGCGCCGGACGCTAGCTTGTCCAACGCATCTGCGGCCGCGCTCTGTGCGTCCGGATCGTCCAAGAGGCTCACGAGGGCCGCCACAAATCTGCTGTCAGCAGCCGCGGTCTCCGGGACGCACTCACTGATCTGCGTCATGATCTGGGCGGTTGGAGTCCTCAGCTGCTTGGCGACCTGGACTAGGACGGTCACCCCATGCTTGTCGCCCATCAGGGCGGTGCAGAGTTGCGCGTTACTGGTGAGGGCTGTGAGCGCTTGCAAGACGCTCTGCACTGCCGGGCCGCCCACGAGCCCGCGCTTCTGGGCGTCAGTGAGGAAGCCGAGAGCCGCGCCGATCGCGGCCGTGCCCTGGAGCAGGGGACCAATCATTTCAGGTGTTGCTGTGATGCTCAATCTTCTGCACAATAGGACTCGAAGCGACAAGACAGTCAAAGTATAAAGCTCGAAGAGAACCAATATAGCTGGTGAGGCATGGAGAGAGCAATACTGGATCCCTTGAGACCCAAACTAGCCTGCCTGCATTAGTAGAGTATAGCTGTGAACATGGGAATCCATTCTCTCTTTCGGCCCTGACCTTCGGGCCAACAAGCTCGGGATCATTATCTGCAGAACTCGAGCAATCTGGACTGCCAATCACAGCTTTTTGGCCCCCAAAACGAATCAGAGCCTTTTGACCTACAATGCGCCTCATAGCTTTTGACAACAGCTATGCAAAACCCTCAATTTTTGGCCGCGGCCTTAATCGATCACTGATATGCTGCCGACGTTATTAAAAGGTGGAAGCGACCAACGGGAGCTCTGCTAACATATACATCAAGCAAAACGGTCTCGTAAGGAGCCCGCATAAATATGAGAGCACTCTGTTGCCTGCCTACTTGACGCAAGAGAGCCTATCATGCCAGTAATGTGCAACTCCTCGGTCGATCTCTAAGATCAAACTCACGAGCCAGATATTTGGTACAAGGCCAGTTGCATACGATGAAGGAAAGATTCCAACGCTTACCCGATCGCCCCAGCCATTGGTGCTCGAGAGCTTGGCAAACAGCTCCACGCCAGCTGCGCGGCAGTTGGCCGACTCCTCTCCTTCCGGGCAAAGCCACGCCGGCTCCAGATTCTGCGCCACGCTACCGGTCGATACCACCAGGTCCAAGACGTGCAGGGCCGCAAGTCGCTCCTCGCCGTTCCCGCCGTCCAGAATCTTGCACAATCCTACCAGCGCCGCGGAGTTTTTGAGCGCAGTCTCCGCTTTTACCGGGCACGCTGCCATCAATCCCGCAAGCGCCTTTGCGCAGTCCCGGGTGCGCGAGCGGACCGCTTGGAGGACCCGGGAAATTAGCTCGACTCCTCCCTCTTCGACGAAACGCCGCGCAAATGGCCGGCTGACCGAGAGGATTGCGACGCAGCGCAATGCTGAGCTCTGCGCATTCTGGACGGAGGTTTGAAGCGAAGAGCCGAGATCGGAGAAGCGTGCTCTCGGAAGGGACTCCCTCGTCGTGAATCTCAGTAGCTCCAAAAGAGTAGTCACAGACAACTCCCTTCTCTTGACGTCCGCCGACCCCTCTTGTGTCTCGTCCTCCCCCTCCCCTGTAGACGTGGTTGCGAGGAGATCCACCAAGAACGACACACAAGCCCAGCCTTCCGCAGCCCCCGGTTCAGCTCCGATCTCCTTCACCAACGACTGAAGTAGGCGCAACAGTTTGTCGACTCCCCCAGTCCCAAGCAGGTCGCCCGGCTCGCTCACGGTAGCCGCCAAACCGGCGAGGAAGTTCGCGAGAGGCAGCCTGAGCGGCTTGTTGCTCTCGGCCTGCCCCAACAGGTAGGTGAGAACAGCCGTCCGTTCCCTTGCGCCTGCGCCCTCTACCACCGACTGCTCCGAAAGGCCGGACGGCGCCCCCTGAGCAAGCCAGGTGAGCATCTGCAAGGCCTCAATCGTCGTGGCCCGGTCGAGGACGAGTTTCCACAGGGAATCGACGACGTCCTCGGGTGCCGGGTCCGCGGCTAGCTTGGCGCTCTGCGCTTGGTTTGTGACGACGACTCTTGCTAGCTGGCAGAGCACGCGGCGGCCGATGCCGCGCACGCATTCAACCGTGGCTGGGCCGTGGACCCCGTGCATCATCTCGTGCAATCCCTGCAGTAGCAACCGGAGATCTCAGGCAGTGCTGACGCATGCCAGAGACCACTGGCATCCGAACGAGATTGACTTATTGGACGAGATTGACTTAGGACGTTTAGAGTAAACTCCCTGTCATCTCGTAGCATCTATCAAACGGTCAGCTCCGCAACGCTGGTCAGGACGTGTCAGAAGGCAGCTTGGTTGGTACCCGACCGCAAATTGGCAGGTTTCAAATTCATGCACAACGAAATTAGTGATGGTATACCTCAGAATTTGAGGAAGCAGCCGATCGTAAGGGAATCAGCGGTTCCAAGCTGTCTGCGGCTGAGCATTTTCGCTCCATCAATTGTATATGAACAACCAAACTTTTGGCACTGGAAAGAACCCAATCGATTGTGAAGGGAAAAGAAACTTTCCGTAAGAGGCCAACCAGACCAGTCAATAAATCTGGCGATACGTACTTCCTTTGACAGCCTACATCCCTTTGTTCTGTTAGCCGTACCATCTGATGATCAATGGAGCACGGTTGTATACATTGATCTTTCTTTAGGCTAGTGGTCAATCAGTCTCTGACCAACGTCGAAGATGGGAATGAATACCAAGAAAGGGAACTGGTAGAAACTGCAGTCGCAGCACTTTGGCACTCAGATTCTGAACCGGACGTCTCCTCAGGCGCTTTTAGTTGGCTCACCTCCGCAAAACTTAGGTGCACGAGCCCGGTGATCAGGCCGGTTTTCTCTTGCTTGGCTAGCAGGACCGATATCGTCCGCACTTCCAGACAGTGTCCGATCGTCTCTGCGGCCTTGCCTCTGACGGCAGGACTCTCGTCCGACAGAAGCTCGAGCAAGCTGTCGCGGGCTTTCTCGATGATTTCTCCGCAGGCCTGTCAAGCAGAAAGGATGTTGCAGATCTACAGAACGAAACGAGGACGATAGAGATGACTGACCGGAGGGTCACACGCTCAGGCAGAGACCGGACTGAAGACTGCGGAATGCATGCAACGAATGTGCGCTGTTTTTCGACAAAGCAAAACCGGGCCTTCGGCAAAAGCGGCCGGAAAACGTCTCTCATGTCAAGCAGGGTTCTCAAAGTTGCACCCAGGAAACTCTCGCACCAAGTTCGAAACGTTCGGCGCTCCAAGGTCCAAGGATCATGATGCGAATTGCATCGGAGTGGTTCGCATACTGGAACCGGCCACCGAAGTCCCTTTCGAAACCATACCTCAAACGCGAACAACGAGCTCCTTGTGGGCAATCAAGTAGTGCTGTCAATTAGCTCCCCGAAAGAGGCATCAGTACCTTCCCTGCACTTACGTTTTCTGCTACTTTGTTGTTGTTTCCATATGCCTCCCGCACCGCAGCCGCCATGATGGCTTCCAGGGCCGTAACTGCGAAAAGCCGGACCTGGCCTTTTAAGCCTAGGACGCGCACCAAAGGCTGCAAGCAGATGAGCGCACGCAAGTCAGAGCAGTGCAAGGTATGACTTTGTTTTTCAGAAACTTTTGAGTGACATAAGTGCCTTGGATTTCATCTGACTCAAAAAAGCAGGCTGACGAGAAATTACTTTTTGCAAGAAAACCAATGTCCAAGTTTTGGTGCAAACAAAGTCCTTGAAAAATACTTTCGAAATGAAGAAGGTTCTTCAAGGAGGCAGACCTCCATTCGGGTGATGTCAGTACTTCGCTCATGTAGCACCCTGAGCAATGGACTCAAGCTGGAGTAACACTACCAACTACCGAGCAGATAGCAAGGCTGACAGTCGATAGCTCAGAATGCTCCGGGAAAGAAGATGCTCAGAGGATCTCAAGCTCTTAGGCTGGTCCAGAGTCGATTGAGCACCAACCAGGCCTACATACCTCGACGGCCTCAGCTTCGTACACCTGCATCCACTTCTGCGGGTGGGCCTGGAGGAGGTCGGTCAGCTGCTCCGCTCCAATTGCCACTTTCGCGTTCAGTCCGCCGTCCAGCAAGAGGTTTGAGAGCGCTGCCATGACATCAGGGTCCTTCGTGACCTCTGCGCTGACTGTGCTGGAAGCATCCTCGCCAGCTAGACCGTTGACTGTTCTCTGTTGACGAGGGGACGAGATGATGGAGCGAGGGGAGTCGGGGGGCCTCGAGCATGAGAGAAGGGCGCGCTCCCGACCGATCCAGTCACTCAGCCACTCCCACCATTCGGTGATGGCGAGATGGAGGTCGATGTTTTTGATGGCAATCCTGCAAAGAGGCAGCGATGCGTGCGTTGGTGAGTTATCAAAGCTGACAGAGGACAGTGACTGGGGGCCTTCGTTTCTTGAAAAACGTCGTGACCAGATGGATAGCAGGCAGCACGTACAATCATATACCAGTTGAAACCTTCTGTAGGGTGAGCCTCCCAGGGCTCGACTGCACTTGATATACTCAACACGAAACTGTCATTAGAACTCTTACAATTTGCAAGAAAGCTCGGGTACCTTGCTCAAAGTAGCAACATTTGAAAAGGTGCTACAGTAGCAAGCCTGCAAAAGCTCAACAAGCATGAGCACACATCCTCGCCTGTTGTTGATGGGCCTCCTTGTGACCGGGCATGTAGGCTTGTCACTCCCTAGATGCTGTTCAAGGCACTTCTGACAGAAGGAGTAACCCGTCTCCACAATGACTGGGTCCTCAAGCGTGCAGGAGCAAATGCGGCAGGTAAAGCTCCTAGGGTAAAGATGGTCCGCCTTCTGATGATCAGACTTTGCACTCTCCTTTGCCACGCCTGCTTTCGCGTGCAACTCGTTCAACATCCTCTCCAAGATGTGCGCTGGCGTGCTACTCTCAATCTGCTCGAAAGCTTTCTGCATGGGCAAGGGGTCAGGGTCATTGCCAGCAACGTAAGGAAAATCATCAGGTCTTGCAGGTATCATAGGTGCATAATTTGACAACTGATTGTCTGATAAGATAGTGTTCGTTGAGAACAGTCTAAATGGTCTAAAATGCTTGGTAAGATCTGTACTCATTGTTCCAAAAGGAGACTGGATTGCAGAAGCTTGTGTCCAGATCGGACAATAAGATGCAGAAACACCGTGTCCCATGTAAACCGCCACAAACCTGGCTTTGTACTCGAATAAAGCTTCAACCTTGGGTGGTGGGTTGCAACTAAGATATTAAATGCTTTGTGAAGCAGTTGCTCGTCATGCTTTTCTCAGAAACTGATGATCTATAAGAAGGAACACCAATTACAAGGCAGAGCTCGATGCAGGTAAAGTCACGAAGGAAGAGATTCTTCCGGCATATTCTCGCCTAGATGCCGTTCCTTCCAGCCTTCGGCACGCCTCAGACTCCCACACAGAAGATCTGTCTGACATTAGTCATCAAGTATGACCTCAAAGAGAAGAGCCTCACCTTGAGTGCCTCCTGAGAGGTGTCCCGGCTCTCTCGGGTGGCTTCCAATTCCTGGTTGAGCAGCGCCACGCTTCTTCTCAGTCTCTCATTCTCTGCTGCGTTTTTAGCTGCCAACATGGCCTCCTCCTTCCATCGCAGGCTCTCCAGCTCCGCCTTCTCTTTCTCTTCGAGCAGCTTTTCTGTGTCCAGCACGTGCCTGAACATGACGTCCTCTATCACCATGTCCGCGTCTGAGACCCAAGCCTGTCCTTCGCCTGGTCCCAGCATGCCCTCACTGCGAAACACTTTCCACTCCTTCTCCAGGCGGTCCACACTGACTGTCCCCATGCTGCTCTGTGCAAGAAGCTCGATGATGCGCTCCCCATTGTGCTGCGCATCGCTGCTGCTGCCGCCCCTCTGAGCAACCTTGCGCACCTGCATGATCAAAAGGTAGTTGCTTGGCGCGCTCTTAGCGCATTTCCTTTTCTGTTGCTCAATTCTTAATAATAGGGGATGCTGGATGCGGGCCTTGATTCCAATGATACCATTCCTCAGTGAACTTGGAGAATGCAAGCACACAGGAGAGCCGAGTGAACATAATGCTGTTGTCCTTGCTAAGTTGCGGCACTTTAAACTTAAAGATTCCAACGTAAGAGCCAATATGAAAATGGCCGTACAAGTCAACTAACAATGCAACTGAGACACGTCAGAAGAACCATAACTGGTATGCTATTATCCTGTGCTCTCAGAACTTAGGACGCCATCAAGGATATACAGCATCATGCGTGCAATTCAATTCAAGACCCAGTAAAACTCGAAAGCATGGCAGTCAAAAAAGAACCTGGATGTGTCATTGAGTGCTGGCATTGTGTGGATTCCATAGCAAAGGTGTAGACCCAAACCCTAAGTCACTGACAATGAGAAAGCAATCTTATTATGGTTACCTCAGAGTAACTTCTACCACTGGAAGCACTGCAATTACCAAACTCCTTACCCGATCAAGAATCTCCGCCCTGTCCTTCTCTATAGCCTCAGCATTCTTGTCCAGTTGCTCTTTCAACTCCTTGAGCTGTGCATTTACTTCGGCAACATTCTTGTCAATCTTCCCCATCTGACCCCTGATCCCAGGAATTAACGTGCTCAGTCCCAGCTCTATGCGGCGCGAAACAGCAGCCAATCGTTTTGCAACATTCTCCCCTTGGAGCACAAGGCGGGCCCAATTGCGGAGACCCTTCCCCTCCCCCTGCTGCACAATGCCCAGGCCTTCTTGAAGCGCATCCTGCAACTCTCCTAACAGGCGCCGCACATTGTGATTGTCTTCTGCATCTGCAAGGTTCTCAATCACCGCCTCCAAGGAGAGAACCACGTTTTCCAGATCAGCACACTGCTTTCGAAGTTGGGGCACCTTCAGTATAGCTGTGTAAAGCTTCTTTGCAAGACAGAGCGCGGCGGCGACCGCATTCCCTGCCATACTCAAATAACCTAACAACGAAATGTCGTCTGTACATACGTTTACAAGATAAGTCGTGTAGCTGTGCCAGAAGCCACCCCACTGGAGTTAAGGGCAAGGAGAACTGTTTGCAGCCCCACTGCATTCAAGGACAAGGAGAACTGATCGCAGCGAGACAAATGCTCCAGGTAGGATCTGGCTAGGTATGTACCCATTCCTGTGAGCTCAAGGCTGAGCAAGCCCATCTCACATCTGACTTGGACTCTGATTCCAACTCGTGCATGAGCTGGCATGAGTGATATCAACAGAGTGGCGGTACGTACCTTCTCAGGATTGTTATGATTGTTCGACCCTGGAGTCTTGCTTCTGATTCACCTGAAGCACCTGGGTAGGTACCTCGAAG
>DF237619.1:0-12025 GCA_000708835.1 Klebsormidium nitens
GCTTCTGCCACTGGTCAGCTGTACATGTAACATAGCTTCTTGAATGTCAAAATCTGAAGTAAAATCTGCAGAAACAGACCGGTTTTGTACACAGCCGGCACTACGACCGTTCTTTGCGCCGCAGATGAGAAATTACCCCTCGGTTTTGGAGCTTCGCATGACTGGCAGAAACAACGGCGAAGTCCCGGCAGGTCTTCCAGGAGGAATTCTTAGAAAACTTTCATGGCCTAATAGTAATTCCTAGAGATCAGACTGTGGAGCAAAAGTGAGAGACCAGCTCGCACGAAGTCATCACCTTGGTCCTTGAAGGGGCGCGCATTGGCACTAGACGGCCATCAAAAGATCCTCTGTAGACGTTTCTAAGTGACCAGCTCACTGAGAAGTAGAGGCTGATAGCCGCCACCAAGATGCAGAAATGGCTGGTACTAGACGGGCGGTTCCATGAAGAACAGCGAAGGCGCTGGCTGGTCACAGGGTTTTCTGGTAAGATGCTGCAAGCTGCTGGCGTGTCTTCGTGCTTAAAGGTCAGGGGATGAGTTTTGACAGCTAGACCAACGCAAACAAACCAGCAGCATGAGAATTAACTCAATCGACTCGGACATCATGAAGAAAGGACCGTATGCCGGCGATGTCTCCGCTCTGGCCCTTTTGTCCTGGCCGGAGGAAGGTCCACACAACCGATCGGACAATGGCGGGTTGAATGAGGCGGAGGCCTCTGCATTCGAGTGCGACAAGAGGACACGGCCTACGCTGCTCGTTGGTAAGTGCTCGTTCAGCCATCACTCAATATGCTGATCACAGTCGCCATTCCTGTTTGACATCTTTATGGAATCTCCAGTCCTTTCTTGCGCTCTGTTTCAGCCCTTGCTTTCTCCTAACGCACTAGCTTTCATTCATTAAACGCTGGACATTGAGCTCATTTCCTTCGTGTGCAAAGCATCAGGCTCTTCACCTCCTTACTACCTTCATTGGACAACCTTCTCGTCCTTCTTGCTGCACTCTGCTTGCATTAAATACCTTCTTTATTCCACACGCAAGATGGACTCTGTGTCTATCTTACTGCAGGGATGGGGTCCCAGCTGCTGTGGTACGACCTCCTGTCAAGCCAGCTCCTTCTGAACCAGTCAGTCCTGGACGGAGTAAGAGTGCACGGCATTCACACCGGCAGCAGTCACACCACCTCACCATCGGCTCCGCCCCTCTCCCTTCCCATTCAGTCAGCCACCAGAAGTCCCTCCACAGATTTCCTTCACATTCAAACAGCTGGCTCTGCCATACCACCCCTTTCAGAACTTCGAACAGAGACACTCAGCCCCCCATTGTCCATCCAGCAACGAAAAGATGCAGCCAGGGCTCTTTTGGCCGTGTTTGGCGAGAAGCGCGTGAAAGTCCTGGAGGTTTGGGGGAGTGCTTTCACCCAGGATTGTGGGGGAGTAGCTGGTGTAGACGTCCTCAGGGTGCTGCCGCGGTTCTCAAGCTGGGTGTTTGACGCTAAGCTGCTCCCGCTCGAGGTGAAGTGCTGACTCGTTGGACGGTTTGCTGAAATTGAGCTGGTTGTTCCCTCTGCTTTGGAGGACCAGGAGGAGCACAGAAAAGCGATTGTCACTCCCATGCATCTATCGCTTCATGAACTGGATCCTGTCTGTTGTCTTACTTCATTCACAAAGCTTTGATCTTTTGGAGGCTGTTACGGCTTTGTCCTGCCGATTGGTCCATGAGATATCCATTTTCTGCTTGCCATGCAACCCTGCCCGAACTGCCGTAAGCGTCCGTTCAGTTGCGGAGCTGGCGCGCTTATCCAGATTGCAACTTTCTCAAGTTCGAATGCACACCTCAACATTGGCCCTCGTTGTCTCTATTCAACACTAAAAATCTCTTGTCCCTTTGCAGTCCAGCCCAACCGGCCTGCTTGCCGTGGGCCTTGGCAACAACTCCGTCCGGCTGTGGGACTGGCGAACATCCATTGAGCTGCGGACCGTTGCTTGCACATCGGAGTGCCTGCTCTACTCCATGGCGCTACATGGGGACTCGCTCGCTGACCTGGCGGTTGTGGCTGGGACGATCTACAACGAGGTGAGGGCCCCCGTTTTCCCCTCGAAAACATCTGCAAAACTGGTAACAGAGAGGTGCAGGCAGGCAAGTGCTGATCTCATCGAAAACGGGCTAAGGAGTTCGGCTAATGGATACATGGTCCCCCCTGGAGCGAGGTCTGTACGCCCTTTGCCCAGGTATCTTCTCCGAACCTTGTGATTCGGGATAGACCTTCAGATGTGCAGAGTGGCTCTCGTTGTTAAATGCCTCCCAGCGGCTGATCATCCGCTCTTCTGATGCTCTTGTGAAAGTCCAGTTTCAATTGCTACGAGGCGGGGACCTGAAAAGCACACCAGCTTCGTTTTTTCCTTGTCAGCAAGCAACGGAAAGAGGCAAGGGAAATTGACCGTCCCACCAATCTACGAAATTCTCGAAAAGGGAGTGAGAAAACGCGGCTCTTTGTCAGCCTACAATCAGAACAGGATCATTGAATGAGCACGGAGCTAACCACAAACTACATTGCATGTCAGGTCCTGGTCTGGAAAGTTGACTCGCCCAACACCCAGGGGTGTGAAAAAGCGTTGTCAACTTCATCCCCGCCCCCTTCTACCTCACGAGCCGAGCCGATTCACACTCTGCGGGGCCACGAAGGCTCCATCCACCGGGTTTGCTGGTCGCCCGATGGTTCCAAAGTGATGTCCGTTTCGGACGACCGTAGCGCCCGGGTTTGGAACCTGGCCCCCGGTCAGCCTGGAGCGGAAGCCACTGCTGGACCGGTTCTCTATGGGCACACTGCACGGATCTGGGACTGTCTCGTCCACGATCGGGTACGGCCCTTGCAAAGAATTTCTGTTTCCTTTTTTATGGAGAACTTCCGCCGTTTGTGATCGCCCACCGAGCAGCGTCCAACATGGATCATCCTCTGGACAGGACTCGCGTCTTCTGAATCCATTATTTTTGCTTGTTTGAATCTTGAACCCTTATGAAAATACAACAGTCTCGTATCATGCCATCTCATCCAGTCGTCAGGTCTGGCTCGACTTGCTTCACCGTTCTTTGTAATTAGCCCGCAAGTCGCGGGTTGAGTGAAACCCCACAAGGGTCCTTACGATGTCGGTGGACCCTTTGAGCCATTTAGATTGCTTAGAGCCCCAATCTTTCCTGGTCAGTGTTGGAAATAAAGTACCCCAGCGCCTCGCGTTACTTCAACATGCAGCGGATTTGACACGTGGCCTGTGGTCTGTGTGGGGCTTGGCTAGAGAACCAGTAGGATCCCGCTCGAGGTTCGTTGCCACTTTATGCTACACTATAGGCTTCGCCCCGACTACGAATGGTCGACCTGGGGCACTTTATTATCAGCACCCAGCGAGGACCATACCAGCTGCATCTGAACGCCTTTTTGCGTGAGTTCCCCTCGACACAAACTTTAAGGTTGCTCAAGAGTCCGCTGCTCCCTCACCTAAAAGTATTCCGTTCTGTGACAGTTCATTGTGACCGCCAGCGAGGACTGCACATGCCGCATCTGGACCCCCGACGGCGCGCTCGCGTCCGTCGTCCGCGGCCACACGGGCCGCGGGATTTGGAGGGTTGTCTTCGAGCCGCGGCTCTGCGCGCTCGTGACGGGGGGGGCTGATTCCGCGGTCAAGCTACACCCCCTGAGCGACACTTTGGGCGGATTAGGGAATACGGAGAATGGGAGTGCGGCAGAGGAAAGTTTCGTGCTTCGGAATGGGCCGGAAAGTTTGGTGAAGACTGGGGGAGGCAAGAAAGAGATCACGAGGTGGGTTTGACTTACTGCGCCGCGTTGAGATGCGAAAACTTGTTGTTCAAGGCCAAATCAGCGAAGAATGGATTGTTCTGGCGCGAGTGCTGTCCGGAGCGGGAGGTATGTGATAGGCCGATGGAAGCGGCTTGTACTCCCAAGCGCCCTTCTACTTTGCTTTTGATTAGGCACTGCTTTTTGATATGTGCTTTTCAAGGCATGTCAGCGGCCTTTTCGACTTTTTATGTATCTTAGCAGAGAAAAAGAAGGTATCATTACTCTGCACAGCTGTGCGAAAAGTCGAACGGTTGACAAATTTGAGGAAGGTTTCTCCGAGAGTGTTAGTCCAATCAAAGCCGTGCAGAAGTCGGCTACAAAAGACCCAGACGGCATATTCTACTTCGCTTCACCTGTGCAGCAAGAGCGAGTTCGTACGGTGTCTAGCCGTCGTCGGCCCCAACTGCGTCTACGTGGCGACGAACCGGGGCTACCTGTACAGAGTCGACCTGGACGGGGATCGCGACACGTGGCATCCGCTGATCGATCCAGAGAAGGAGCCGGGGGGCCCGATCGTCTCCCTTGCCGTTCGCGT
This sequence comes from Klebsormidium nitens, assembly GCA_000708835.1. Taxonomy (NCBI): domain Eukaryota; kingdom Viridiplantae; phylum Streptophyta; class Klebsormidiophyceae; order Klebsormidiales; family Klebsormidiaceae; genus Klebsormidium; species Klebsormidium nitens. The sequence goes on from DF237619.1 coordinate 4,386, forward strand.
GCAGCGGCACAACGCCGAAGCGACGGTCGGGGCGACCAGCGAAGGGGAGGTTGGCGGGGCCGAGTCGCTCTCGACTTCGGACAGTGTCAACGGTTTGGAGTGCGCGCAGACGGGGTCCTGTAGGGCGACGAACAGCGCAGGCTTTGTAGGAGAAGGGTCGCCCTTTGTTAGTAAGAGAGGGAAACGGGAAGCAAGCGGAGGAGAGGTGCACAACATTCTCTGGGGGGACTACCGGGGCAGGGCAACTGCTGCCTACTATTCGTTTTCGGACGGGTTCGAAGCTCGGTCTAGTTCTCAGCGTGACGGTGGGAGCCTCCACTCAGCCTTGAATAGAGGGCACGACGCTTCGGACATTCGGACGGGACAGCAGATTCGGTCAGAGGCTGGCAGCGCGTCAGGTGCTGCTGACGAGAAACAAGAGACGGCAGAATTGGGAAGCGTATCTCAGAAGTCGGAGAGCGTTGGAGCATCGCAGCCGTCGACCGCCGAAACGGACTCAGCGCGGAGGGAAGTGCAAGAGGTTCTGCGGATCGAGTGGCAGGCCCACGAGCTGCGGAACCTTTTAGGGGTCTTCTGGGCGGACTCGCTCGGGTACGAGTGCGCATTCACAACGAACGCGACCGGGGGGATCTCTTGGTGGCGGGTGGCAAGTGTGAATACGGGGGCGGGCGTGGGCGGGGCGGTGCTACTAGGCCGGTGCCAGTCGCCATTTTGGATCCGGGTGGTGTGCCTGATGGTGGATGAAGAACGAGAGGTGGGCGGATTTTACAATCCTTTTCTTCTTGCGCTTGCCTTCAGCGCAGGGAGGGCTTAGGAAGTTCCAGTATCTCAAAGCCTCTTGTTGTGAAACGTTTCAGAGGAGTGTTCTGAAACGTTGAGTGCCTGTCGCCTGCGCTCAATAAGCTCTGTGGTACGATTCGACAGGCAGCCTGGGCGTGCAACCCTTCTTTGAGGGGCAGTAGTCGTTTGGCCACCTGTGTTGTCTTTCCTGAAGTGTCCACTCACATCCTTCAACAGGCTGCTTCTCCGCGAGGACGTTGCAGACATCCTGCAAATGCATATTTGTATTTTGAGAGCTGACCTCGCGCTCTGTGCTGCCTCGTCCCATTGAGAACGCCACAATAGGCCGACCTGGCTCCCTCGAAGTTGATGCCTTGACAGCAGCCTCCAGGAAGAAACAGAAATGGACTGCAGTCTGACTATCCCGGTCGCTTTGTCAATACAGAACCTGCTGTGCGGAGACCAGAAGGGGAATCTCGCCGCCTTCGCCCTTCCGCCGCCCCTCGAGGGCGACCACGAAGCCTTAGACTTGCAGCTGACGGGCGCCCTGAAAGCCGCTCACGGCATTTCCGCCATTCCGCTGGTAACTTTTCCATCCGGAACGACGTCCGGAAGCAGAGACCGGACGGTCACGACCGTCGGACGCGACGGCTGCATCTGTACACACCTGCTGCAGCCGCCGCCGGAACTAGAGACGGGGAGAAAAGTGCACGGCGGACCGCTCGCACCAGGGACAACGGCGGTGACCCATGGGGTGTTAGAGACTCAGAAGCTGAAAGAGGCATCCCTCGAAACGGGGGAGGCAGCGACGGGGCGAGGCGAAATGTCTGTAGAGAACGAGAAAGTTGAGACCTTGGAAAGCACGAAGCTTTTGGGCGAACCCCTTAGCGACGGCGTCGAGATGAAGAGAGCCGGAGGCTTCGTTTCGGGGTCGATTCGGGAGCCTAAGCACAGCTCTGACGATGTAAAGATTAGTGCCCCGTTAACCCCGAACCGTAACGGGGTTAACGAGGCGACTACAGTCGAATCCACGGTTTGGCTGACCTGCACGCGAGTTGAGCGCGTCAGTGCAATCCCCTCCATAGAATGGACCGGCTTCTTCGGAACTGACCCACCACTAACCCGCACGCTTCATCGATTGTCCCCGCTAGAAACAGCTCCAACCCAATATAGTCAGACTGTAACCCCTCAGATCAGCCAGCCCCTTCCTGAGCGCAGAAGGGGGTCTTCAGAGACGGTCATCAACCCGAGACGGTTAGCGGCCGGGTTTTCTGCAACCGAGTTCATTGTCTGGGACCTAGAGCAGCAGTCAGAGGTGATTAAGGTAACCTGCGGCGGCTGGCACCGCCCGCACAGCTTCTGGATCGGACGGCCGGGAGGGCGCCACGTCAGCACGTACTTTGCGTACGTAAAGGATGACGTCATCCACGTGTTTCGGAAGGGCTGCGTGGGGCCTTCAGAGTCGGCTTCCATTTCGCGGCAGGCAATTCCGGCCGAGGGTGCTGAGTCTGGATTGCTGAACCTGGCAGCAAATGTTGAGAGGGGCTCTGAGCTTTTGGCGAGCCCGAAGGGGCTGCAGTCCGCGTTTCACGGAAGGGAGCTTCACACAGCGAAGTTTCTACCCGGTCCAAGGGGCCCGGGCCGCTGCGTGGTGACCGGGGGAGAAGATGGGACGGTCCGAATCACCAGGTACGTTGACCTTTGCTGTTTGCGGGAGTTTGAGTTGGTTGTGTCTGTTTAGGAATTCTCCATTTGTCCTCTTACTGTTCTTTATGCCGCAACAATGTAGGAAAAGGGTCTCTGCCTTATCATTCCTGAGTATTGGCCCATTGACGAATCAGACGGAGGTTGAAGGATTTCAAACGACACTTTGGGCTTCAGCATCGGTTCCGCTAACCCTCCAAAGATCAACAAAAGCGAACGCTAAAATCACTGCCCAGCAGCTCCCATCCTGCAGATTCAACTTACAGCAGCAAGCCCACGAACATATAAAGGCTCAACTCAGGTGCACACAGCTTTAAAACCCTATTCTTCGGGGAGGCGTCTTGAGCATCGCATAACAAAAGGTCTTAACTTTTCAGCATACTCGATCCAACATCGAACCGCTTTCTCTTGCCGCCCAGGTTCTTGGACACCAACGGGCGTCGGAGCCTCTCGTCAGCTGTCCTCGGCGAACACGTCCGAGGCGCAGCCATCCGGACCTGCGCCGTCGTCGCCCCTAGAAACAAAACCCTTCAGACCCCGAAAGCCAATCGTCGTTCACCGCCCACAAGCAGCGGCGCATCTAGGCTGGGCGGAGAAGAGTCAGGCGACCAGGGGGATCCCCCGGGGCCCTGTGTGGTGTTTACCGCTGGCGCGAAGGAAGTGCTGACAGCTTGGCTGCATGCATGGGAGCCGGAAACAGGGCCTTCTGCAAAAGGCCCTGTTTCGGGCGGACTCGCTGGGAACGGTTTATGCGAGGGGTCGGACGTGGGAGGCCCTGTAAGAGACCGCGGCGAAAGAGGTGTGAAATTGGGGACGGCGGACAATGACAAAACAGGGCCTTCAGAGAGCCAAGGGGATGATGCCGGGGGCATTAACCGGAGTGGTGAAAGGTGGGCGCACTCTTGGCGGTGGCTGAGTACCCACGACGAGAGCCGAGAAGCGGTCGAAAACCGGGTTCGGACGGCGAACACTTCCAACACCCGAGCGCTGGAAGCGTCCGAAACCGGAGTGCAAGTGCGGGGCGTTTCTTCTGGTCCGGAGACCGAACCGCCGTCGTCTACGCCCTCCTCTTCGCCCGAGAACACAGTGCCTTCTGCGGACGCGTCGCCTGTGTCCGTACCCGCAGTGCCGTCATCGGACGGCCTCCTTGCACTCAGGACCGCATCGCCGTCATCGGACAGCTCCCGTGCGTCCAAAACCGGACTCCCTTCTCCGGACGCCTCCCAAGGGTCCGTAGAAGTGAACTCGTTACCAGACCGGAACGGTTCCGCCAACCCTCCCTCGACACCGAAAGCTTCGAACTCGAAAGCGGGGCCGCGGAGAAAGTGGGCGGAGAAGGACGACCAGCGGTACTTAGCAGTGACCGCGTTCTCCACCGGGAGCTTCGCTGACGGCAGCATGACGTGTTTCGTGGTGACGGCCAGCGCGGACTCCCGGCTCGTGCTCCGGGCGTTTCACCCGGCCTCCAGAACCTGGCACTTGCTCGCCCGGTTGGAACATCACAAGTGCCCGGTTCTCAGCCTGGACTGGGTTTCTCACCCCACGTCAACCCTCCTCCAGAGCACTGCCGACAAGTACCCGGCGCAGTCGACAGTTTTGAACTCCTCAAAAGACGCGCTAGGCTTCCCCTCAGACCCTTTATCGAACGGTCCTCAGAGCGGAAATGATAGGAAGACGAAAATCTGGAAGCTCTTCACACGGTCCGAGGAAGCTATCCTCGTCGTCAGCGGAGCAACGGACGGCAGCCTCGCGTTTTGGGACGTTTCCGAGCCCGTCCAGTCGTTCTGCTCCACGTGGCAGGAGCGTGTCGCGGCGGTTTCGGTTCGGGGGGGTAATTCCAGGCCGCCCACGGGGAGGGGCAGCGCGGGGGGCGGTGGCGTGCGGCGCTTGACGGGGCCGCGGATGTCGAAACGCCGGAAGACTAAGATGGCGAAAGCGGCGGCATCTGCTTTGGGGGGAAGAACAGATGGTACAATTGACGGCTTGGAGTTGGGCTTGGGTGAGAGCGAGACGGGAGGAGAGTTTGACACTGTTGATGGTGAGGAGGCTGTAAATGGGCTAGCCGAGGAGTCGCTGTGTCAAGAGGGAGGGGAGCGGAAAATTACAGACGGGTTCGGCGAGGATTCCGGCGAGCTGCCGGAAAGGTTAGAAGACGCAGAAGGGGGTTGTGTTGGGGGCAACGAAGCAGGCCACCGGACCCCCGGAAACGGGGAGAGTGCGCTAGAGTTGGCCCCGACACCTGAAGCCCCAGTTACGAGTTCCAGCAGAGAGGCCCGTGAGGGTTTGAAGAGTCCCTCTCTTCCGGGGGGGTTGAGAAACGGTGCGGACAAGGGGGGTGCTGACGGTCCAGAAGTCCAGAGTTCGGCGCCCATTCACACAGTCGCGAGCTTGGCACCCGTGCTGATCGTAGATGGGGCGCACCAGTCCGGTGTGAACGGGCTTAGCGTGGCGGCTGTCAGTGCTGACGTGAGCGACGCCCCTGCTGACGTCAGAGGTTCTGGGCGGTACGTTGCTGTGAGCGGAGGCGACGACCAAGCAATCCACACCGTTTATTTTTGGGTCGGTGTGAATGCGCACGGGGCGGTTGAGGTGCGGCTTGATGGCAAACGGTCGCTGCCACTGGCGCACTCGTCCGCGGTAAAAGGTGGGTGCATTTTCTTCGTTGTTCTGAGACGCTCCGCGGGTAAAGGCTCTTCAGCTTACCTATTCAAACGTCCCCTTTGATGTCAACCGTTCTTCACGACCCAAAGTCAAGTGGATTTTCATGATCTCGGGTTGTCAGGCCGTTTGCAAGTAGGCCAGACCGGCAACTGATGCAAATGAAGCTTGGTCTCACGCGGCGTCCGAGCGCCCACTCAGGGGCATCTATTGCGATACTCTGCTGATGTAATGTTCCCGGCGACCGCCAGATTGCGTTCGTGCGCCTTCGGGTCGCTCTCTCCTGTGATTGCAGACACCCACGCCCCCTTCTCTAGCCTTCCACCCCTTTGATGCGTAACCACAGTTCAATATTGAAAAGCTGGTCTTTCCGGGCGTAGCACTTGGTATCAAGGCCTTCGCGAAGCACCAGCGGATTGTTATTACGCCCTTAACTGCCCTCAAGCAAGACCACGCTCTTGGTCGTGCAGATATCTGGACCGACGGCTCGTACGCCTTCTCGACCGGGCTCGACCAGCGTCTGCGCTGCTGGCGGCTCGAGGCAGCACGTTCCTCCCCCCAAAAGCGCCCTGCCACGTACCCCCCGGGAGCAGCGCCCGGGATTTCCCCGTCACCTTCATTGTCAAACGGCCATGGTCCGCACGGCTCTTCTGTGGACGGCAATCCTACTGACGGCTATTCGGACGGTCAACTTGTAGAGGTGTCTGCGTGCGTGACGGACGTGCCGGAAGCGGCCGCGCTTACAGTTGAACGAACTGCCAGGTGAGGAGCCATAGAGGAAGCAACAAAATTGTAGATTCTCCTGGATGCATACGCTACGTCTCAGAGTTGAGTGGAATCCGTCGCAGTGTCCGGTTGAACCGTGTGTGAAGCGGCAGTCCGGTCGGAGCAACGTTTACCGAAGCATGCGTTTGCTTGCTAGAACGATGGTATCGCTCGGTCCCCCCCTCAACATACTTGAAAGCAAAGCTCGCGCGTTCAATGCCTGATGCTTCTAGATTCCCCACGTATTGGGGCAGGCCAAAGTCTGCTACCTTTCATGTTGCGGTTGGACGGGGTAAAGGGGGAATGCGTGAGGAAACGTACGAGGGTAACATCAGAAAAAAAGAATCGACTTGATCAAGATCAAAAAAATAAGAGCAGAGAAATGTAGGTGCAGTCACAGCCACAAACTCGGCACTCAAGGCTCCAGTACCATCGCTTCCCATCTGCACTCTGTACGCAAGGGCTTGCATCCCGCTTTTTCGTGTCCCTTGTAGATCAAGCGAAAGCCCCTTGAAGCTGTCAAATCTTTGTGCAGGGGGTCCTACGCTGTTGCCGTCGGTGGTCGGGGGTTACAATTCTTGGAGGTACATCTGCCACATCAAGAGAAAAGTCCAGCTCTGAGGACGTAGCATATGACGCCATACGGAAGCCGGACCAGGGCCTGCATTTGCCACGTTTCAAAGTGCTGGATTATCAGCGACGCGGTCCAACGAGGCAACTGAACGCCCTTTTGAACAGTTGAGAAATTGCGTCGTCGCCCCCAGTCTGAGTGACTGCACTGCTTATTTTGTTGCCTAATGTGTCTGCCAACCGGTCTGTTTCATGCTCGTACTTCCAATCAATGTTGCGTCCAGAAGCACCGATAAGCCTCGCCGTGCCGTGACCCCTGAGAACCCGCACATTGACAGGCTATGCATTAGGATAAGATGCCGGTCAACTGAAGTTGCGCCGACCTAGGAGGGCCCGAGATTGGGCCGATCAGCAGCACATGCATTGCGGCTCATCAACGTTTGAGCAACCATCTGTCCACATCGACATGACGACGTGACTCTGAATGAGCTTTGTAAGCTATTAGTCCGGTCGCGCCAGGCGCTGTGCAACTCTACTGACCATATAAACTCAGTGGTTATAAGTTTACGAAGAAACAACGGTCAGAGATCGGCAAAGCCTTAAAGACGAAGATGGCAAAGAAGACCGTGTATGGTTGTCACCATGAGCGCTATATAACAGGATTTTGTGCAAGGTAGCCTCTGAGATCACTTACAGACGGTGCGAGAATCACGGTACAATCTCTATACACGACTCATATCGCCGGGCTGGAATGCAGTCGATCTGGCATGTGTAAATTACCGAGACAGTCTACAGCCGCCGAGCCGCGGAGTCAGCACAGCTTGATACGACCTGGCGGCCGCCACAGCTAGGCGGCCGGCCCGCGGGTCTCAGCGCCGGGTTTCGACGAGTCCGAGTCGACGACGTACAGGCACCACAGCCGTCGGACACGTGTCCGTGCTGGGTTGGATCACTTCGATCAAGCCCTCTCCCGCCAAATCCTGCAAAGTGGATGATCCCCTCACTGTCAGTGTCAGGGCCCGAGCTGGCCGCTCTTCCGCTCTGCCGATTCTCGGTCTTGACTATGTTGACTAGACCGGTATTGGCTCCGAATCCTAGCCTCTTACTACTAGCATGGAAAGAAGAGAAGAGGTGCATTGCTGAGTCTAGCTGGCGTTGCGGTT
>DF237619.1:13622-42944 GCA_000708835.1 Klebsormidium nitens
TATAAAATAAATTGATTGATTGATTGAGGTGCATTGCTGTGAATCATTGCTGGACAAAATCAGACACCTATTATCTGGATTGCTCAGAAGTCGCGGCGAAACCACAAAGATCAGACCCAGTATACTGCATGTTCCATTGGACTTGGGGCGCCGCAATACATTTTCAAATTCGGTCTTATACCAAGCTGCTTCATTGCCAACCTGGTCGCCAGCAGTGCCCATTCTCTGTAACTGGTCTTTCTTCACAAGATGGCAGAATGCTCCGACATTGAGTAGGACGGCAGCGAGGACGGCAGCGAGGAGAGCTTCCAAGAGACTACTGAGGACGAGACTAATGAGGAGGTGCAAGAAGAGGAAGACGAGAAAGACTATAGAAGGGCAATTCTAGCTGCAGTGAACAGCGTTGAGAGGCCGGGGAGCTTTGTGGTAAAAGGCAGTCTGGAACTTTACGCGCCTCCAGGACTTGTGCTTCCAGAGCTTGGTCTGGTCAGCTTGCCCCTCATCTCTCAGCAGGCAGAAGCGATTGCCAAGCTGTGTTTCCAAGCACCTTTTGGTCGGAGGTAAGCTACTGTACTCCTATAGACTTTATTTGTGGGTGAATTGCATTGGTGACAAGCCTTTCTTTTAAACTGAAGTTGGTTGCAAAGTGGTCACAGCTCTTTCATTTCTTTCAGTGAGCTGTAATCACTCCTGCGCTCATCTTGCACCCAGGCTGAGGTTGGTCAAATAACTGCACCTACAGGAATACAAGCTTCGGCGTAGTGGTTCGGCCACTTCCTAAACTAGTTTACACCTCAGCTCAATCTTTGTGGTTCCCATCAAAGTCTAAGGCAGTCAACATGCTCTTCTTGCAACAAGTCAAAAGGGAGTGTTATCCTCTCTGCAGAGAAGCCACAGTCTATGATCCTGAGGTCCGCAAGTGCCTGCAGCTTTCTCCAGACCAGTTCCAGCTCACAAATTTCCGCTGGGATGCCCAAGTCCGGAGCATTGCTGGAGGAGACATCAGGCGGGATTTAGGACTACCTGAAAAGGTGTCCGTCGTACCTGAGCTGTACAAGCTACTCTTGTATGAAGTTGGAAGCCACTTCGTGCCTCATCGAGATACGGAGAAGAGCGAAGGGATGTTTGGCACACTGGTTGTTGTGTTGCCGTCAGCACATTCTGGAGGTGAGGTTCACTAGCATACACTGGACACGACAATGGGGACTGTATAGGAAGCTGTGGCTCTTCCTTGCTCTTCATAAACAAGCACAAAAAGCCTGCCTGATCAGGAAAAGTGGTGCACTGCTTGCAAAGTAGTCTCTAAAAAGCTTTCCTTAGTAGAAAGGAACAAGCTGGGTCACACACCCAATTCTTGTGCCTGCAGTGCTCGCTTATCATTGGCTTGATGATCACAGACAGTTGTAAAAGCTCATGTCTAGGAGAAATCAGGTTAGGAAGATAAGATGCCAGCTGCCCAGTCTTTCTGCCTCTTGAAGTTTTAGCTCCTCAATTCTGCAGGGGAGTTGATCGTCCGCCATGCCGACAAGGAGAGCATGTTTGATTCGGGCAAGCAGAGCCTGCACTGCGTCCACTACTGCGCCTTCTTCGCCGACTGCGAGCACGAGATCCGTCCCTTGAATGAGGGCTACCGCCTGGCCCTTGTGTACGATCTGGTAGCACAGAATACGGCACAGATACTGACGCCTGCAGACAATCGCACAGCGGTCCAGCATATTCTGGGGGCGGTCGAGGCTTGGGGCGAAGACGAGGAAGGCCCTGATAAGCTGGTGATGCCCTTGGCACACAAGTACTGCACAAAGAGCCTCGCCTTCGGAAGCCTCAAGGGCACTGACATTGTCACAGTTGAAACGATACTGCAAGCACTTGATGCCAGTGTGAGTGCATCCCCTCAGGCAGGTTGCCTTTCTTACTTGCCACCCCTTAGGCAGGTTGCCTTCCTCACTTGCCAAGACAGAGAGTGCTTTTAAGTTGGTTCTGTTTACTCTTCTCACTGTTTCCTATCTTCAATGACAAAAATCACCTGATTTGCGTGCTGCTTGTGGCTTCTTTAAGACTGCAAAAGTCCACGTTCAGCATGTTGGTGCCCCCTTCTCCAGAGTATCTAAAAACCGAGGGACTTGTCTTCATTGCTGCATTTAACCCATCAAGCTGGTCTCTGTACTGTGGTGACCCTGAAACTTCATTGCAGGTGGGGTCGACCGAAACGAGCTTCCAAGTGTCTCTTGGTATGCTGAAGAAGCGAGAGTACGGGTATGGATCTGACGGCGGCCACATTGGGGTCGAAGAGTCCACTCTGCAGCTTCACAGACATAATTGTTGACGAGACAGGTAAGCTGTGCTTTGCTTTTGACTGACCCGTTTTAGGCCCATCTTGAAGCTATTAACGAAACCGTTAGACTCGTTCCGTAAAGCACTATCGCTGTGGTGAGTCCCTTCAACGCGGTTTGTGTGACCCGCTTCTCAAAGCACATGCAATGGATGGACTTTTTTCTTTCAAAGGTTCAATGCTTTCTATAGAAGAAAAGAGTCAAGCATGTTGTCGACCACCTTCAAGGAGAAACGGGTGCTCTGTTCAATTGTCCCTCGATTGAGACGACATCTGCCTTTCTTAACCATTTTTTCGGGCCTGCAAAGGATACGGCCATGAGGTAACTACCACATTCAAATGTTGACCTGAAAAAATTGCAACTATTCCAAAGCTGGCTGCAGCACTCGAATAGGACTCCCTGCAGTAGTGATATTCCAGAACTACAGAGAAAAAGTAAAAGCCCGACGGTCTTTTGCCACGTGGGTACCACACACTCACACCAATCAATCCTGCAGAATACTGGCCTCGAATTCATGTTGTTGAAGGGCATGTTGACTGCAGGAAAGCACCGGGGGGACGGGAATGGTTTTTTTAAGGGTTAGGGTGGGGACGGTGCGGAGCGTGTGTCACTGTTCGGTTCGTGTAGTCAAGTTTGGTCGTGGCCCCGAGCACTACCCTTGGTTAAAATGCGCTCATTAAATATGAATTCGAGATTATTTGCAGAAGTGCTCCCTGAAGACGCGCTGCGGCACTATGCGTGGGACCATTACGACGTCGAAGAAGCCACCGGGAACGAGGGGGCTTCGATGGACCGATGGTACCACCACGCAGCGCTCGTTCTTTGGCCCCATGCCAAATACTGGAAGGTCAAATGCGCCAACGACCTGGAGGGCGCGGTTGAGGTAGGTAGGCGTTCTTGCGTTTTAGTAACCTCCAGCCAAGCTTGCTAGCAGCCGTTGATCGGGGTATGAAGCTTGCTTGCACGCTCGACTCCGTGACAAACAGCAGCCGTCCCTTGTGACTGACCGACGTTGACGTCTCAAGCCTCCGTCACTTGCTTGAGCCTTTGAACAGAGTTCCATCAACCTCTTTATCACCAAGCAGCCGACCAATCTGGATCTGATGGTCCCTGCAGAAAGCCGTTCGTTTAGCGGGGGACATCAAAGATCTGCCGCCTGAATCGGAGGAGACAAAGGACATGGAGCGCGCGCTTGACGCCCTATGCCAGGCTGGGGCAGACCTTGGTCCAAGCCAGGCAACTGATGTGGCCAGGTTTATCATCGAGCATGGAGTTGCTGAGATGGCGGAGGTAAGGCAGCAGGGCAGCGGTGCAGCCTGCTTTTGTTTTTTCTGCGATTAAGGGTGCGCGTCGACCGAAAAGCTGCAAACAGCTTTCCTGGTTTTCTAGCCAACCGGATGGCTTTTCAGATCCACGTGGTAACCCAAGGTACATACCAGAAATGTAACATGCCTTGAAAAGTACCGTACCTCCTACTTGTCGGTACTATACAAAGGTAACACTGGAGGCCAGGTTTTCGGTCGACGCGCAACCTAACGATCTAGACGGACCCCCTCGGTTGGTGTGCTCCAGAAAGTCAGTTGCTGTAATAGGTGGATATTTCGGGACAACTCCGTAATATTGATCGTCGTTTCAAGACCAGAGTGGTGCACTTTGGACTCCCCGTTCTGACATACTTGGGACCTAGGTCAGGCTTACGTTGAACTTCGTAAGCTTCTTTGAGGGAACAACAGACTGTCGCCAGAGCAGCCGTACGTTAATATAGAAGCTATCCTTCGACTCTGCAGATTCTGATGGGTACGCTCCCCATCTCCTCCGCGGCTGACGTCACCGTGTTCCTCGGAAGCCACTTCGGCTGGGCGTCTCTCGAGGCCGCTGTTACGGGCGTTTTCGAGCGAGCGTGCACTCCCTCAAGCCTGGCACTTTGCTTCGACCTGCTTCTCCGGATCGCCCCGTCAACCGGCAGTGCCGCCGACGTCGTAACGGGGGAGCACTCGGACCAAGCCCCTGTGAACCCCAAAGCTGGTCAACCGCTCAAACCGCGCAGCCCCTCAGAGCTTGGAGCCACTCCACGTGAACCGGTCTACCAACAACCGGTCGGGGCCACTGTTTTGCAGCCTCCTGGGGGCGAAGCAGCCGTTGAGGACGCGAGCGACAGCTGCGTGGAGAGTGCTGACGACGAGGGGAGCGCGCGCGAGCGGGCAGACATGTGCGCGCGCATCGTGCCCCTGCTGGTCGCCACGATCTGCAAGGGCCTACCCCGGGCAACCGCGCGGCCGTACTCCTACTCCGCGCCTACCAAGTTCTGCCTTACGGACGTCGCAACGGCGTCCGCATATGCCCGGGTCTTGGATCGTTTCGGAGCTGACGCGTGGCAGCCTGCCACCCCCATCTTGATAAAAGAGCAGATCGGGTTTGCTTTCGCGGCGGTTCCCGAGATGCTCTCTCAGTTGGTCGGCGTAGAGAGCCGGGGCCCATCGCAAGCGGAGCTGACAGCGCCCGGTAAAATGTCCCCCGGGGCGACCATCCTGTGCCAGAATCTGGCGAGCGCGTTCGTGGCAGAGCTGCTGGCCGATCTCCCTGCGTTTCCTAATCCGTCGGGTTACGGCGGCTACGGATACATCCATAGCGCGGATCGCTCCTCCACCTTCGTCACCGCTTCGCTGAAGGCTCTGCACTGTCTTGCCGTTGAACCATCCGTTCTCGACCAGGTTGCAGCCCACTTTGTCGCCAACCCCAAGTCTTACTGCATAGACAACGCACTTCTGCCGGCGATCAGGCAGCTCTCCGACTGGCTGGGACACGCGGCGCCGCACACGTCCTGGTTCGTCACCCTCTGGCGGGCGTGTGTGAATGCGCTCGAGGCGAGGGCGGCGGCGCGGCCGGCTGAGCCGCGCACTTGGGCGCTCCCCGCACTTTGTGGCTGCCCGTGTAGCCAATGCCGACAGCTGACGGAATTCTGTCGCAATCCTGTTCGCACAACCATAAAGCTGCCCGTCGCGAAGCCCATCAAGAAGCACGTGCAAAACTCTATTGAAAGGTGAGGACGCAGCATACCGCAACAGGATCTTTGAACCTACCAGCGGTTTTAATCTGTTCAACAGCGACGAGCGTGTTAGAGAAGAGCAATCAGCTGCTCAACTCCTTGAAAACTCCTTCAGCTGATTGAGAGGTGTCGTGAGGTTCAAACCCGTGTTACTTGTGTGTACAAATGCGGCGAGAAAGTGGGCTCAAATCTAATAAGCGTTCTCGTTCAGATAGCATTTTCTCGAGCAACAGGCTTCTTAACTTGCTTGGATGCGCGTGGGCCGCTGATGAGTTTCGGATCAGGGTGTTCTTCGGCGCCCTGCTAGTCATCTTGGCGCTTAGCATTCCTCGTTGACGTCTTCATGCAGTCACAAGCTGCCCCTTCAGATCGTCGGGGGCTTCGATGGGGGGTTCGGCAACCCCTTGGTGGTCCAAAAGAACGGCTCCAGAGGTGCCCCGGACGAGGAGGCGCTGGAAAAGTATCCAGCGCAGAAGGCAGCCTACGAGCGGGATGTCAAGACTCTATTGGAGCTGAGAGCGCTGAGCGGGGCCGTAATGCAAGAGCGAACACCAAACACGCTGCTGCAGAGCAAGAATCTGAATGGGCAGAAGAACGAACAGCATGTAGATAAGCGAGCAAGGGTTGTAATTGATCTAGGTGACGAGTGAATGCGAGAGGGTTTAGTGCTCCATATTTGAACTCTTTAGAGTTCCTTTGCATTCCAACATACCGCCACAGCCTCGAGGGGTGACCTGAGGCGGGTTGTCTGTACAGTAAGTCTCGCTGATGTAATTGTGCAGAACGCCATCACCTTCAAGATCACGGAAGACCGTTCGACATGAGATCCCCTTTGTACGATTATTGTGTATCTACAAAGGAGGTCTTGGAAGCGAAACCTGTTAGGCTGTACTGAGCGATGTTGCGATTGGACGCCCGAAAAGATGTTAAAACAGTGAAAGCACGTTGATTTTAGAAGTTTGCTAGCCGGTACGTACAATATGTCAAAGAGGGGAACCAGGTCACCTGATGTCATCTTGCCAGGTCACCTGATGCCATCATGCCAGTGTGAAACTGTGATGGGTAAACATGACAAACTTCCGTACCGAACATTAAGTTGGTCAACACAGATTTCATAAGATGGTGTGCATTGTTTCAGTGCGGTTCCTTGAACTACCAGCTTCTGAGGGCGGTGAATTTCGTGATTTTCCGATGCGAAACTTGTGATGGGTTCGGCTCGAGCCCCACATTCCTAATGCAATCAAAGTGGGGTTCTTCAACATGAAGTTCCTTGCATGATTGGTGCACAAGTACAGCGCGGCCGCTTACTTGGGTACACAGCTTTCTGGGATCCCCGTTCACCAGCATGGCCCTGTCTGCAAAGTAGCATATGTACTTAAAGTACGTGGTTATGCCAGGCCGACGATCATTGAGGCGGCCTGCATGCACGGTGACTGCACTGATACAATATATAGGTAATGACACAATACAGCACTAATTCTAGAGAGATTGCGGCCGTATATATATCCCAAATGTCAACGTCACGACGGCTTGAAACGCTTTGGAGAGTGCAGGAAATGAACACGTACAGAACTCGGAAGGGCCATATGTAAGTCTCTCTTTGCCGGCGGCCTTCCGGCCAGTCATGACAAAATTGACAACCATGATTTTGCGCTGCGTATAATGTATTTGATTCCAAAGAGATCATGACAGCCATGATCGAGGAGATCCACCTCCGCATCCGGATGCGGAGGCCGAACCTCTCCAACTCGCGGCAAGCACTATGCTGCATGCCGGCCATGTGCAGGTGCGGTGGCAGCGAACTCCGTGTGCATACGAGCGGCGCCGGGCGCCCAGCTAGCATTCACAATTTCATGTATATACGTGTCTCGTCATCGGCGCTGGCACTAGCCGGTGGCATTGTATCCACTTATATTTCAAGTTTGCATGAGATATAGGAACCCCTATACTTTTGAATGAGAAGAAAGAAACATCAATCAATCGGGCCCGACCTATTGTGATCGGATTCCCTGGACTGAGAGCGGTTGCACCATAAGCATCCGCATCGCGCAATAGCTCAGCATGACATGCATGCACATCAACACAAGGTTCTGGCCATGAAGTCCTCTACCATTAAGAACCGTCAATTGCGCCATCAGAAGCCTATGGCCCATGGGTGGCTACGGCGTGTATAAAAAGAGCATTTAAGACCTGCCCCCTGGGGCCAACCTGGCCCTAGACATGAACATATAAATTGTGAGTAGGCCATGCAACTTGTGAATGTATCTAGCTGACACATAAACTCTCCTGAAAGCGGATTTGCAACCTGCAACCTTATAAGATGTCGCAACCTGCCACAAGAAAGTTGTACCAAGAAACCGTGATTACATCACGGGCCCCATTGGAAGCACATGACGACGCCCCTTTCCACAGTAAACACTGATGTTCGAACTTCCGTTCTCAAAGAGCGAAACCTCGTCAACTTCGTATCAAAAACAAGCGAGTAAGCTTTCGACGCTCAAAAACTTTAGCTTAGGCGCCCTTTCTATATGCATACAGCTTCCCAAATACATGGAGAAGTGTGACGAACCCAATGAATGCTACACTCATTACCAGAACCACAGTGGGGCTGATCTTCAGTCCAGGTGCATCATCTGTGTAAAAGCGCATCAAACTGCTGCTGACTGCCCCTCCATAACCTGACCGCCTCCGCGGACCCTTAGCACCTGAACAAGATATACGTAAAACAAACTAACCATTGATGGCTTTCTTCTCTTGCACGATTGAAATCCATAGAACTAGAGGAGATTCCGCCAACACCGACAGCACTCAAAACGCTTGGTCTGCTTCCGTAGTTTTACCTCGTAATGAAAGCGATCAGAGACCAGTAGAGTCTACTACCATGGCAAAACCGTGGTTGTCTTTTGCTCATGTATAACAAGGGCACATGTCTCCCTACATAGCATCTGTTGGCTGCAACCAGCCATGCATCATCAAAGGACAGCCCTGAGTAGTCACAGCTTTGATCTCTCGTGAACTATTCTCCACCCTTCCAAATGAACCGGGCAGGATAAACCATTCCTAGCATCAGAGGTCAGTCTTGATTGTCCGCTTCCACTGTGATTTTAACCAGAATGCGCAATTGGTATTACTGAACCAACTCTTCCCGTCGCTTTATGCACGCCAACTTGATCCGAATCATGAAAATGGGAGACAAAGTTCGTTCGTCAAGATGGAAAACGCTGGGCACTTTCACCACCGAGAGTTACGATGTGTTTTCAACGGAACAGGATGGACACCAAAGAACTGTAGTAATAATCTGACCCCGCACAATGAAAGAGCGCTATGCACTCAAGAATGTCCAATGGATTGCCTCAAAAACCCTAATTTACAAGGATGCATACGCGGTTGCCAGAGGCTGCCAGATCAAAGATACCCTCACCAATGAGAATCTTCTGACCTACCTGCACTGCTGAAGATGATCTAAGGATTGTTGCTCGATGATGGCGCAGTTGCATCTACTGGCAGCTTATTGCAGCTCAGAAGACATTACGATCCACCTCAAAATCGCACGCGAATAAAGGAAGCAGCATACCTTGCACCAAGTCGAATATAGAAAACTGTGCCACCCTGGTTTCTAGATTATGGTGACTCTGAGCTACACAGCTCCAGCACATTCAATTGTCAGAGTTTACCTGAGGCGGTTGAGTCAGATCCAATCAGGTCGAATCCCTGATAAATTCCTGCCAGCCTCCACCAAACCAATCAAAGACCACCTGTGCCCACTCACCTCCCGATGGTCTGCTTGCAAGCGTCCCCGCTGGCGGCGCAGCGGTCGCTGCTCCGCTCCCCCTTCGGACCAAAGACGATGCCTGGCTGCTGGAACCCTTCGGAGGCATGATGGCTTTGCTGGCAGAAACACACTGTCTCGTTCTATAACAGAATCGGAGACAATCAAAGCCCTTGCGCCACCGAAACAATTCAAACAAGCACCTAGCTACTAGTACAAGCGCCTGCTGTGCGTTGACCTGAGCAGCTGTTTGTCAAATGAGGCTTGGCAGTTGAACTTGAAAGCAGGAGCTGGAGATGGCTGGAGAACAACAAATTTGCTATACCGGTACGCTGTTGTTCCGATGAAGTACCCAAACCAACTTCCGGTCTGATCCCGCCCTAAGGAGGGGAATGAAAGCGCTTGGGTACTTGATCCTCTAGGATTGAAACTAGGGTTTGGAGAGTGGTGTGTCCCCCAGCTCGCCCACCACTGCAGCGTACTGAGCTTGCTTTGTGATCTGCTTTGTAAACAGCTCGAAGTGCTTTTGGCCAACTTGCTTCTCAGGTGCCTTCAGGAGCTCTGGGACATTGAGAAGATTACGCTTTTCAAGATCAGAGGATCATTGAATATCCTGGTGTAAAGACATGGCAGGCCTTGATAGCAATCCGGCTAAGCGGAGGCGAAAAGGCAAGAATGCACCCCCTGAGGAAAAAGAGGCCGAGCGATTAGAAGCGGAGAGGAGTGCTGCAGAGGCGGCTCACCTTGAGAAAGAGCTCTTTGGTGGCACAGAGGAAGATTTTGATGCATTCGGGCAGGAGGAACGAGTGGAAGAGACGCCTGTTGAAGGGGTGTTAGGGTTTGAAGATCGGCGGGGGGCGAAGGGGGATGCTGATGAGGTACAAATTCATGATTTTCCGCCTCGACACGTCAAAAGCTTTTCAAAACGCTCCGCAACAAGTGTCACTGGCTCTTATCATCAAGCAAGCGGTAATGGTTTGTTTTCAGCTTCTGCATGAGTTTGGAGCTCAAGGGTAAACTCTGGAACACCGTTTTGATTTGGTGGTGCTTTTGTAGCGCAGGTTTGTCTCTGAAATTCTGGGTGTCTGCAGCTTTCCTCGGCTGGTGTTTACGTCAAGCTGCACCCACCACAACCACTAATGTGTCAAGGCTTACAAGAGGATGGGCACTAGTTATTAAATCGTCTTGAGCACCACCACATGGGTTGGCCACTGGTCCCGCCCGACAGTGCCCTCGTATTGGCTCCTTGCTATGTCATTGCTCTGATGGGTTCTTTATGTCCTCTTGATTTGGCAAGGCTACATTGGTCCAATTGAGTCAGCATTGTACAATACCGCACCACTTGCCTGCGGCCAGTGAACCAAGTCTTTCTGGTTTTTTACTGGCAACAAGCTGAAACAAGAGGTCTGTTTGACTTTGAACAGTGACTTTGCAAGTTGTATGCAGGCGATTCTGATATGCTGGTGCTCCTTAAATCAGGGCTTGAGCTGGACGTTTTGTGATTTCGATTCAACTCTATCAACTCGGCGCATTAGAACACCAGCTGAGTCACATCAATTAACGAAGCTTCAGATATTTTTCTGACAATCTCAGCAGATCACTATAGGCATGTCTCATGTTGAGGAAATGATGCACCACCGTACTGCAGACTTCAACTGCCGCACCTTGACATTGACAGTGACTTAATTATGAAAAAGTATGACGGTGACTAAAGTAGACAAAGTCTATTCTTGTCTTTGCAGGATGAAAGGGCAGGCCCCCGGCCGGCCTGGGTGGACGACGAAGACGAGGAGGTCACAGTAAACATAGCCAGGGTGAATAGGCTCCGGAAGCTGCGAGCAGAGGAGGAAGAGGTGGTGTTAACAGGCGCCCAGTATGCTGAGCGGTTGAGGACACAGCATGTAAAGCTTAACAGGGGGACGGAGTGGGCGAAACTAGAAACCAGGGGGAAGCGAAGGCTGCTGCACGAGGGGGGGTGGGAGGAGGAAGGCGAGGAGGAGGAGCGGGGGGAGATCTTGAGGGAGGCGGGGGACCTGGTGGTGAGTTACGGTTCGTTGGGCTCCCTGCATTCTGGTTAATGTTAACCACGCATCAGCGATTGGGCTCACCACCTTTCAGTGCCCATTGCCCTAAGCCCGGCCTGCAGTTGAGCGCAGCGACTGCGTCGTCTGGGCGACACCGTGGCATCCCCTTGAAGGGCGATATGTGCTGTCAGAATTGTCTAGGCGGAGCGCTGTTGTGTACCAAGAAACTCAAGAAAAGCTTTGGGTTTTCTTGAATTGAACTCAAGAAAAGCTTTGGGTTTTCTTGAATTGAACCGCCACTTCATTGTGCATATGGTGTTGCCAACGAGCTGTTTCCCTTTTGGCTTTCAATCCCAAGCTGTGATGCCTTCACCTCCGTATTAGGGAATCACCAGGAGGTTGGAGCTTGACTTCTGCAATGTGTTGTTTCTTTGATCTATCGTTGTGATAATCTTGGGGCATGCCTGCTCAACACTCCCTTGGGGACCAGAAATTTGATGGCGGACTGAAAGTGGAAAATACTGGCTGGTGGCGGCAGTCCTGGCTGACGTCAACATTGTCAGATATCCCCCGCCCAAACTTGCATACTCACTTCTCGATTGCTTTGGTCTCTCGTTGAAATAGACACGAAAGCATCGTCCTATAAAGTGTTCAGCAATGACAAGTAACAGAAGCCTTTCAACACTCTGTCTAAGTACTGGTCTGAAAGTCTTGACCCTAATGTAAGACCTAGCGTGCTCCATGAAAGGGACTCCATGCGATATCTGCTTTCTGGTCCAGGTGCGAAGCCGGACGAAGCTGCCTCAGACCGTGCTGGAGGCCACCAGGATGCGAGACGCCAACCAGGAAGAGCCCACAAAGGTGAGGGGGAATACTCAGGCCTATGGAAAGTCATGAAGGCACTAGTTGACATGCCCTTCCTGAAACATTCCACGGGTCTTTGGTTGAAGTCCTGACTGCTGCCTTCCAAGTGGGAGTAATTCCTTATCGGTTTTCAGTTCTCGGCCGCAGCAATTGCTGTGCGAAACTTTGCGGAGTACAAAAGAGTGGCTTTTCATTTTCAGACTGGGCAGATTGTGAGATAAAGTTGACCTCGAAAACATCTTCGGCTGGAGTGTGTTGCATTTCGAAAGGCAATTGCAGCAGATTCAAGTTGTGACCCTAGCCTAGGTGCTTTGCTGGAAAGTGTGCTTCATTGAAGGCGTTTGATTCCATGTCAAGT
Organism: Klebsormidium nitens; assembly: GCA_000708835.1. Lineage (NCBI taxonomy): Eukaryota > Viridiplantae > Streptophyta > Klebsormidiophyceae > Klebsormidiales > Klebsormidiaceae > Klebsormidium > Klebsormidium nitens. Next base: position 26,014 of record DF237619.1, read on the forward strand.
GACGTATAGTGCCTCCCTGGTACATTGGATGTATGGGCTCTGATGGACAGCACGCTCTGATCTTGCATCCGACGCAACTGACGCGAGGTGCGATAGCCTGAGCCAGAACTGCTTCGCTGAATCACTCAGGTGGAAGTGTGCTCTTGTTGGGGGGCTGGCCTGAATGGTGTACGTGCAGGAAAAAACATTTTGAGCAGGAGCACTGAAAGCGCGCACTTTTGTCACGTTTTCAGGCCACCACATTGTCCTGTCAATCCATGTCTAAGGTCTTCCCAATTTGACCGACCTGGGACTGCTTATGACAGGCGAGAGTGATTTAGTTATCTGTTCTGCTTGTCAAGGACTGTTGTTATCATATCCAGGACGTGGACGAGGGCTGGTCAGTGTGACAAATCTTGGCCCTGAGTCTGTTACTGGCAACTGCACCTCGATCTGTCAGATTTGCTCTTGGAAGGTTGCACCTTTTTGGGTTTGAAAATTGCATCAGCACCTGGTTGGGCATCAAGTGCCGTTAAGGGGGCCATTACTGGAGACTTCAATCGATGCACTGTTGATCGCTTACTGATCAGCTATCCTTTTATGAGGTCTGTGAGCTGTCGCACGGACATGGCAAATATGGGCCAGTTGCCATTGACGTTGTGCCAGACAATACTGCGCGACTCTGAGCCTGTGATACGAGACTGCATATTAACAATGAAAGAGAAAAATTTGGTTGCAACAGAGTTGGCACTTCTTTCTTGTTTTCCAAGTGTGGCGCCACCTGAATTCTTGGTTGTGACCTACCCTGGTCATGAGTGTGAGGTGCACCAGAATCAGGTTTTTCAAGGGCAGCCTGCCTTTCCGTCGACCATGACGACTTGGACTGCTACTACTAGCCTTGTGGACGCACGCTCGTTTTCTGGGCTCTCGCCTCGGAAAAGGATCATGAAGACTGCGAGGTGTATAGTTTAGTTTCCGCTTTTTTGCTGCTTGGCTGAAGCTACCGTGCTGCATCATCCGGGTGCTTTTTAGAAAGGATGCGGTCCTCTTTACCCAAAGATCCGAGCAGCGTTTGAGACGGAACATTTTATAGTCGTGGCTCCAGTCAATCGCTTCAAATTTTGTTCCTTATATTGGCCATGTTGATCTGACTGGCTGACTCAACGTCAATTTCGGTCGGAGTTTCTGAGCCTTCATTTCTCAACAAGTGACTAGGTTGCCTATTTGTCAAGAGACGAATCAAGATGCACTTGGCGGAAGCTAGAAATACATGGTCTAGGCAAGGATTTACTTGGGAGTCGTATTCTTTCAAGTTCCTAGTCAAGCTCACCTGCAAGGTCCTTGAGGTCACTGCACCCCCCCCAGGCGGTCCCGTTTCTCCGCTGGCAGACTGCACCCGTGGGGCTTTTTCAGAATTGACGCATTAGGGGCCATCGTAACCAAGCAATGTTCGAAGAGTAAACTTTCTTTAATGCTGTCCATTTGCCTCCGCTGTAATTCTGGCTTTTTTGTAGCCTTTGTTGTTACTCTACATGAGGCTGTGGCAGCACTCTGCTCCCGCCAGGATTATTGGTGCCTCTTCGTGACGGTCTCTTTCGGTGGTCGATTGTCTCAGAAAAGTCTATGCGACTCTTGGACGTAGGGATGAACTTGCGTGGTGGCTTCTAGGTAAAGGCCATGATGACTTAAATCCTGACATACGTCATGGACATGTCGGTAGTCTCCGAAGCCTTGCAGTAACGATAGGAACGGTGCTTGTCTCAGGCTCTTGCAATACTTAAAGCAAGTACAGAGCATTGCAAATCGTCAACCAGTTAGCTGAAGTCCAACGCTATCAACAAATTCGACTCGGGGCCAAAGCCCTTTCTGCCCAGGATACATTTGTCACCGCCAGCAGACCGCAATTTTTTTGTTCTTTGACTGCCGTTCGTCTTCTTTGTTTGGCATCAGCCCATGAAGATAGTTGCGTGGTACCTTTTGGACTGCCTTTTCTATCGAGCCTCGCTTGCAAACAACAAAAGGCGGTGTCAGAACTACCTGTGCCTCTTTTTAAGAGTCCAATCTGTGGTTTAATATCTGGAGTCCTGGTCAGGCTGTGAAGAAGGGCATTGGCAAATTTGTCAGTGGCTTCCTGCTAGCATTCTTGAGCCGCAGCACCGACTACAACGCTTGCAGACATTGTCACCTTTGCTTTGTCAGAGCAATCATTGATAAGCCCACATGTCATCACCATGCCTTTCTTTCCGGCTTGACAGACGGTTCCTCAACTGGCAAAGATTCTCTCCTTTTGCCGTTGCGTCGTCAAGGCGAAACCCTAGATACCGCCCCTGTTCGTCCGGAAGCTCTCCTTTAAAACCATTGAGAGATTGCCGATAGCACCGTCAAATGTGACAGGTATCATCCCCCCTTTTTGCGCTTCTTGCGAACCAGAATCCCAGGCTGAAAGCTTACTCGATTGTCGCTCCTTACAGGGTTTGGTGTGCAGCTTGTGCTTCCAGCGCATTGGCAGCTACTGCTCTGATTCCCCTGCCAATGACCACATTTTTCTGTCTTCTCCCTCCCGGGCCTTTATGTTCAGCACAAGTTCCCCAAAGGAATCATGCCGAAACTTTGGCTCGAATCTTGAGCTCGCTTCTTTTCGGAGCGTGGTGCGCAGTGTGTTTTCGACTCAACGTGCAGCTACGACACTGTTTGCTTTCAAACCTCTCTCCGGCGGAGATCTTCTCCTTGCCGCCAGCCAGCACGAGGGAGCCAAAATAACTTTGTTAAATACTTGGCTGATATTTGTAGCTCATTTTATCCACTCCTCTCGCAGGGCGTGGTGCGCAGCGTGTGCTTCCACCCCAACGCGCAGCTGCTCCTGACGGCGGGCCTGGACAAGACGGTGCGCTTCTTCAACGTGGACGGCAAGAAGAACCCGCGCGTGCAGAGCTTGTTCCTGGAGGACATGCCCGTCGCGAAAGCCGGGTTTACCGGGGATGGTCGCAAGGTGGTAGCTGCGGGGCGACGGAAGTGGTTCTACGTCGTGGATCTCGCGTCGGCGCGGGTCGAAAGGGTAAGTATTGAGATGTGGGTAGATCCCCTGTTGGATTCCTCTTTCTTGTTTCGTTCTTTTTTTGAATCGTAATCTCTTTAGTTTTGGAGGTTGCATACCGCAAGTGGTTTTGCGATATAAGACACGTCCCGGCGCGGGTTGAAAGGGTGAGTGCTCTGTTTCACCGTAGTTTCGATTGCTGTTTTCTCTCTTTCTGGGCTTGTTTTCTTCCGGGGTGTCATTCCTGCAATTCTGGTGGCCGGACGTCGCACACAGGTTTGCGTCATGGATTTTGCCTCAGCGCGGGTGGCAACGTTGCATCATCAGGTTCGTAGACTTTTCCTTGTTAGTTTCTTCCTCTGGATTGTCTTCCTTTGAAGTAGTTGCCAGACGCAACGAGTGGCCAAGTCATGGCTGTTGACGGGTCAAATCGGTGAAGCAGGCAAATGTATACCCTCCCACTCTGTCGCGAAGTCAGATACCACTTCAGCTCTTCTGTACTCCTTGACCTGGACAAGTGCATTTGTAATTTTGGACCAGGATGTGTTCAAGGAGCCTGTTAGGTCTTCGCAGTGACTGTTCCCAATCCGCTCGCGAATCCCAGAAGCTTGATAAGAACGATATAGAGTTGCTCTGAGCGGGGAATACTTGCAATACCCTGCTTTCAACGGGGCCCCTTCCTGGTTGAGAAAGGCACCTATTCCGAGAACAAGGGTTGCGGAAACTCGTTGGCCCCAGCAAAATTTGGGGTCTTATCAGGAAAGGCGTCAGGTACCTATTCTCCGAGTCAGCTTCAAAGGACTTTCAGGAATCCTATCTCGACAACGTGCACGGAGCAGCCTTGGTGGACGGAGAGCTTCCAACATCGTATTTGGTGCCTTCTCTGCCTTCTCCTTACTTTGTTCCGGTTGGACCTCGCTTCTGACACCCAGCTTCTCCTCCTCCATCAGATTGGCGGCATCGTTGGGCGTGAAGAGAAGAGCCTCGAAAGCTTTGCGCTCTCGCCCCTCGGCGACCAGGCCGCGTTTCTCGGAAACGAAGGCCACGTCAGTCTGGTTTCCCTCCACTCCAAGCAATGGATCGGCACGCTCAAAATGAACGGCTCCGCTCGCGCGGCGGCGTACGCCCCCGATGGGAATACCCTGCTGACGTCTGGAGGAGACGGAGAGATCTACCACTGGGACGTGCGCACCCGGCGGTGCATGTACCGCACTCGCGACGAGGGCTGTGTGAAAAGCTCCGCGTTAGATGTGTCATCGGACGGCCGGTATTTCGCCACGGGGTCGGACAGCGGGGTGGTTAACGTCTATAACCGAGCGCGGTTAGGGGTGGACGATGAACCCGTGAACGAGCCACGTGGGTTGTTCTCCACGAGCCCATCGCCGTTGAAAACGGTCATGAACCTGACGACAGTAGCGGACACGGTCAGGTTCAATCCGGACGGGCAGATTCTGGCGATTGCATCGCGGATGAAGAAAGACTCGCTGCGGTTGGTGCACCTGCCGAGCGGGACCGTGTTTCAGAATTGGCCCACGGCGCGGTCGCCGTTGCAGTTTGTGCACTCGTTGGACTTCAGCCCGGGGGGCGGGTTCATGGCGGTCGGGAATGCGAAAGGGAAGGTACTACTGTACAGATTGCATCATTACGAGCACGCATAGTCAATGAGCGGGAAAGTTTCATGGAAGATCGGGCCAGCGGGTAGACGAACAGGCCTAAATGATTTCATAGGTCAAACTAGGGCCAATGCTACCATTTAGCTTGACATTGATCAAGTCGATCAAAGTAGCGTGTATGAATCAACTTGACACAAGATTCTAGAGCATGTTCTTGATGAATATCGTGGCTGTGGATCTAGCTGTTTCGTTCATTAGTACGTCATCAACTTTGCTTGTCACATTGCAGTCTATATGTAAGTTACTTGGCCGATATGGGCTTTGCTAATATCCCATCGTATGGCTGGACATGCTTGGACCCGAACAATGGCGGCCAGATGGGATCGTGTTCTGGCCGATATGAGCCTATGCTTCATGCTTATATCAACTGGCAAAGTTGCAGAAGATGATTGATTGAATCGCGTGTGACCGTCTCAGTTTGGTGGGGCGTTTGTCGGAAAATCATGTACGATCAAAGCGACTGCACATGTAGACTTTTTAACTTGGTCAAGCAACCATGCATTTGCTCGATCGGCGCACTGACACCTAGGCACTGATGGCCCTCCGACAGGCCTTTCAATCCTAGTGAATCCAAATCATTATCCTAATGTATCCGGCTGGTCCTTTGGCATACAGAATTGCCGAAGTTTAAGCTGAGCTTGACCTCAATCTGATGTACCTGCCACTATCACAATTTTAGGTACTTACTGATTGATAACGTAGTTCACTGAGAATTTCGATACCCACCTGGCAAGGTAGACGAATTACTTTGTCCAGTGCATCCAACCATCCAACCATCCAACCAATTTTGCAGGAGGCGAAGGGTACTAGATCCTAAGTATCGGCCGTGCTCGGCCTACCGTAAGTCTGATAAGGGATGCAAAGTAAGCTTGGTGCCACAGAACACCTCGGCATCTCATGCAAGTTCTAAATGACGGCCAGAACCGCAACGCGTTCCATATATAGGGCCACCCAGCTACAAGGTGTCGCTCAATCTCCGCGAAAGACGGCCGCATGACTAGAGGTCGCCTTCACCATTCACTTTCCACGCCTGTAAGGTTTCCTCTTCCGCAGGCTGCGCATCTTGATCGCCTTCCTCGACATCCTTCACCTTCATCTCGCTGCCACCTGTCCTCATTCGTTGCAGCTTCTAACGTACTCTGGACTTTAAACTCAGCCGGTGCTTCTTCGTGAAGCGGATGTGGAGGTCAGGCGCCGGCTCCTCTTCGCTCTTATCCTGAGATTCAAAAGGAGATTCTTTTCAATCGCAATTGCAATACCCGTACGATTCAGGTCGCAAGGTGGATAATCTGAGAACGGGCTAAGAACACGGGCACGAAACGAGTGACCTGCTATCAACTCTCGCGTGACCAAACGGGCTTGTGACCTAGGATACGAGTAACCCGGGCATTTAAACCAGGAAATACAATCTTGAATGTCTACCCGCTCCGCACCGGAACCCACCCTAACCACCCAACTAACTTCACCCGTCTCCCGGGTGCCCTTCTTGAGTCACACGCGTATTAAGTCACACGGGAGTTATCAGACCACGGGCGGGTGCGTAATGGCTAGCTTTCTGGTTCATGGATCCAGCACTGCGAGTATGGCTGCCCTAGGCATACACTTCTTTTAGATATGCTCAAAGGCTGAGCTTCCCGTGCAAGTGAGGACTCTTACCTTGACGGCGACAAACGCAAGCATGAGCAGACTGGGGACGATGACCCACACGCCCGCCCACTGACTCAGCAACGTGGTGTACTGCAACGTGTTGATCTCCGCAAGGTAGATGACGCCTTCCTGGTCGAACGTGTAGCCAATCTGGAGGAGGCTGAAAAGGCGAAGAGTGAAAGGGAAGCTCAAATCAACTAACAGAATACGAGGGGGCCTGGCAAATCATATGGAAGTCGAGTGGATTGGTCCATTGTCTCACGCATGATAGCCTGCTCTCGTTCCTCAGATGACGTCAGGTGGCGATCAAGCTTAGTGTCAACCGTGCAGACAATAGGAATAGTGACGATTCAGGTCGTGATATATCCAGTGGTACCTCTAGGTTTACAGCTCGGACGTGTCAGTTCTGTTAGATGCTCTTTTTCTCGAGGAGCAGAATGAATGACGAAAATCAGGTTCGAAAAACGCAGAGCGTGTCCAACGGACGAAAGGAGTGCAGGTAAAGAGATGCGGCTCACTTCTTCTCTGCGAGTTGGTCAGCTGAAAAAGCGAACGTCTGAAGGTTGGTTGTTCGGTACCAGACTTCGTTGCGGTTCCACAGCTTGTCTTTGTACACAGCCGCGAGAACCATTTGCGTAAATGTCTGCAAAACCAGAGGCCAAGCCTGTAAGCTTCTGTCCTCTTTGCTGTCCGGTTTTTTGAGAGACCTTTGTGGAAGGAATGAAGACGCCCCAGATCTTCACCCGGCTTCGACTTCTGGTGTGTCTGAAAAGCAGAAGAACAACTAAGCAAGACCGGTCCCCTGATTGCTGGCCTCACGCAACGTAGACTCGAACATTCCATGGGTTCCGTCGAAGAAGCTGCACAGTTCAACGTTACAAAGTACGCTGCCAAAGCGAGCTACTTTCATCAAGGAATCCCACATCCATATACCCTAAAACGATTTTTGATTGAGCCAAAACTTCGAGCCCACTTTAAATCAGAAAGAATCCGACGCGGCCTCGAGCTCGATCGTCTGAGTTTGGTTTTTTGACCAGGGCAACAAGTGACGGCATTCGTCTTGCACTAAGGAGCAGTTCTCTGACTCGTAGATTGCTATGTATGTAGATTGCTTTGCAAGTATTCATGTGGACTAGCAATTTGCGGAGTTACGGAATTGGAAAATGGGAATCTGGGGAACTCGGGAATTGTGAATCGAACCTGGGTGGGAAGGTCGAACTCCGTTGCTTTGTAGTCGGCGTCGTAAGGAGTGAGGATTTCCGCTCCGTGATAAAGTGTCGTCCATACAAAGGAAGGAGGTAGGGGCTCGGAGTGATTACTACTGTTGAAGCTGTTGAAACGCAGCACTGCATAGAAGACAAACCGGTTATGGCTGCGTTCTACTCAAGTTTGGATTTTGTACGTTTCGAGAAGTGACTCTGTTAAGTGACGGTGGGGAGCCTATGCTTGAGTCAAAGTACGGAGGCAACGTGAAGTACTCTGTCCAAGCGCATGGCAAGATATATTCCGAACTTCCACGAGTCAATTCTAGTCCAAATGGGCAGCTCAAAGAAGGCATATACTTCTCAGGAGCGAATGTGTCTGGACATGTGGCTTGTGAGATTCTGGATCTAGGGCTGATTTCGAGAAAGAAAGCTGATTTCGAGAAAGAAAGCTTTAGAAAATGCGATTGGAAGAGACACTCACGTATGTCCAGGTAATACGAATTGTTCCCCTCATAGCCACTGGAAGCGAAGTCCCAGCAAATCGTTCTCAGGTAGTCCTGCACAGAGTTGGATAAATTTGTTAAGTATTCTGGAAGCTCGACTTTCATACCTAGACACCACGGAGAGTACTGGTCCACTAGAGGGCCGAGGGTCCCACCAATCAGGTGTGAATAGTATTGGCCAACCTTCCTTCCGGTTCGCAAGGGCCCAACAATCCAATTCACACGTTGGTCGAGAAGAATGCTTTTAAAATCCCTATCTTCAAAATCAGAATGTTCCGTGTGCAAGGTATGAAAGGTCGAAAGCAGGGATGCTGGGTTTTGAGGAGCAACAACACCTGTAGGTCCATGGCAATAACGCCCCTTGGATATATATTAGGGAACACTTTGGCGCTCCAATCGACTTGTCAACTTGTCAAGGCTGGGACCAGGGACAACCTCGACACATTCCGGATCCATTTCAATCTTGCAGCAGCCAGACTGAAGTGAAGAAGAAGAATCTGTTGTTTAGCGAAACCGGTCCCCCGCTGCTCCACCTCCAGCCTCAGCCGCTCGGCTTCCGCCGTTTCCCTCGGCTCCTGCCACGACTGCCCGCCCTGCATCCTAGCATCCTTCTTCCGTTCTCGTGCCTCCTTCCGAGACGTCTCTCATCTGCCTTCCGAGCCCTGTCTTCTTCTTTCTCTCGCTCTTGTCCGGCCCTCAGAAAACAAACGTCACTAGCTTACTACGAGAAACTTGCACTGAAATCAATGCAATGCAAGGTCGAGTATCTCACAGCGGGAGCACGAGCGGGAAGCCGACTTTACATGGCCTTGAAAAGTTAGGGGGAAGTATCACAAAACTTCCTATGTTGGTTCATGTTCTGCTGCAGGAGAACACTTGGGATTCAACGACGAAGAAAGTTGAGTATGAGGTGCGCATTGTGCCAATCAAGAGAGTGGATAGACCCTGTCGTCTTCCATTCCAAGGAACATTCTCCTCATCGGCAACGAAGCTTCCCATAGTGCAGATACAGGAAATGAAAAGCTGCACATATAGTACATGTAGCAAAAACTCGTTTTATGAAAAACAGCAAAGAAAGCAGCCACTACCGTCGCAATGAAGAAAGCCGGCAAAACACCGTCCCCAATAAAAAGTAAACTAAAGAAGATACAAACACGGAATTTGAAATGCATTGAAATGGACTCGGAAGAAAATGCCGCTTCTGATTTCGGCCAGGGAAGATGTCTCTACAGTTTGTATTAGGACTCGTGAAGAGTTGGCAAGAATGGTTACAGACAATGGTTGTTCAACAAGTTTGTGACAGTGGACCAAGTAATTGAACTATCATGATTTGAAAATTAATTAGTTGATTATTACTAACTGTGTCACAGTGATGATAAGACCCGCTGATGAGCCACTATCAAAGACAAGGTATTCGATGAATGATACAAGGGTAAATTAGCTGATACAAATGTTGCAAGTGTCTAGAATGTACTCAATTAGCTTTCCTGTGTCTTCTGTACTGATCATATTGTACTTTCGTATCCAGCAGCAATAACACCAGGATCCTCAAAGACTTGGTACCTTTTCTTGGGACCCCCTTGAGATTTTAACAGGGTCAGCTCCCCCCTTCAGAGTTGCACCCTCCCAGGTTGCACAGCTGCTTGTGGAGAGTAAGGGACGTACTGGACGTAATGGTAATAGCAATCAAGGGTAAGGATTGATCGATTTGAGGAGATGTTGGTAATCCTCTGCCTGAACCCATGCTACAGCCCCTCTTTCTGACTCTTCCTCTGCAAACCAGTATAGATAGATTCCTGTGGTTCCCTTAAGATAACCCTGTGGGATTGCACTGAAGCTATGTATTTCTCCGGTGTCGCTAATGGCAACGTTGTCTGATACACTCCTGATGGCGGTCTCTCGAGCCGCATATCCATCCTGAGAGAGCGAAAGATTTGCGAACAGGGGGATGGTGAAATCCATAGGGCTATTAAAAGTCCTCATATAGGTGGCGTAAGGAAGGCTCGCGAACACATTACCATGGAGCTTCAAACTTTGCCAGGCGGTAGTTCTCGCAAACTCACGAAGCCTCTTGGAGTTCTCTGTTTCTAAGACCTCAAGCGGAAGAGAGCCATCCTCCCCAAGCTGAGGGACAAGATAAGCCAGTTGGTTGCGGGATTCCGACATACCGTACTTACGAAAGAAAGTCCGTCGTGAGAAACGAAAAGGGATGCATGAGCAGGGAGGAAGACTGTGGATGGAACCTTGTGTCTGCATGCCATTTCTGTTTGCGTGCCTGTCAGCGCGAAAATTCGCGACGTAAGGCATTTTGGAAAGCGCGCGGGTGACCGATTCTGTTAAGGTCTCTGACCGCTTGCCCCCGCTACCCAACGTCCTCATGAGCCACCCATGGCTCCTACGGGACAAAAAAAAACTGATCGATTGAGGTTTGATTGACCCGGTTCCTCGAACCGCCGTATTGGCCAGAACGCCATTCGGCGAAATCTCGGTCGGGGGGACACGTGGCACGCTAGGGTGGCTCCTTTTTAGGCCAACAATCCCCAAATCTCCGGACTGATATAACCAGGTGCCGCGCAAATATTTATGTCACTTTAGATTTGATGGGTACCGTACCGCCACACTCAATTCGCAGACCCCCGTTGCGAAAAAGTTATTTTCGAAGATTTTTCCATTTCGCACTGGGATATTGACAATTATTTAAGCAATTGCCAGTTTTTAGCACTTGCTGGTTAACAGCGGTAAACCCACGCTAACAGAGCTTGTTTACCAGTATAACCGCCCTATTTTCGCAACCCATAAGTATTTTGAGCGTATACGTTTTCGCACCAGCTCTTGTACAAGTAATATTTTTTTCCGCATGAACTTCACAATAATTATTTACAGTGCGAATTGCGTGTAGCGGTACGGTAGGCTCGCCGCAGGCTTAGGAACCAGTGCAGCAAACAGGTCGCCGCGAAAACAACACTAATACTTTCTAGCAAAACTCTCGCAGTTGACGCAGTATGTTTTAGTGCCGCCGGCGGTCGAGAAATTGGGCGAACTTGTCCGAGTGAAACCAAATAGACTACAACTAGCCGAGTGTTGTCCAATCGACCCAACTACCTCGGATCTCATCAGACCTTTCTGAAAGTCCTGGGTGGCGGTTGTACGTTGCCTCAGTGAAGACATGTGGCATCCGATTCCCATGCCTTTTCGAGGCACAGGTGAAAAACACCGGTGTTAGCACCTTTTCATAGCATACTTTCATTCCTCCAATTCACCCAGACACCCATGTAATTCTCTCTACATGAGAAATTTTGGAAGGATCCATCTTTTGTCAGAGATCGATCGATCGCCGCACATCTCAGACCTTTCGGAAGGAAGTGGGTGTCTGGGTGACGCGGTTATGAGCGCCATGGACGCCATGTACACTGCCTCTATGAACACTACGTGGTTGATAAAGTTTCTTTTTCGCGCTCATCTCAAGAAGATCGGCGGTGGGATCCTCATGCAAAGTTTAGCTCGTCTTCTGGAAGAGGTCGAACGTGTGTATCGATCGAAAAGATCTTCCGAGAATGGTAACAAAAGCGAACGAACATGCCGGTGACCACACGTTCCAGTACGACGAAGCATTGCGGGCGGCGGCATCCCCGAGGCTACCGGCGAGGAGAGCGCAAGCGATGTATTTTCTGACGATACGCGCGGTGTGAGACATTAGACCGGCGTGGGAGGGGCAGAGCTTCGCGCATGAGTGCAATCATGTACGTGATGATTGCCGGTCCGCATGATATAGAGTCCGTTTGTCCCGGCACATCTGTTCCGAAAACGTGCTGTACTGGCCCCTGAATGACATGCGCGTCCCTAAGAATCCGCTCGACGTTCATGAGCTCATCTGGCATGGTCTTCATCAACGGATCTTAACTGTTGAGGCGGCTGTTGAGCACGTCATAAGCGACGAGCACCCAGTGGTAGTTTGCGAGATTGATGGACATGAACACGTACCGCACCCCTCGCATGTTCGGCTGCGAAACCAATTCTGCGATGCTCCGAAAGTTGTAGGGGGCTAGTTTCCTGGTCCTCGTCCGGTCGTCGTTGCCGTCCTTCCACACGCTCTCATGGTTGCGATTCAGGAGGGGGCCGATCTGCCCGTGAGTCGCCATCGTATACACGATGCTTGGGTATGCGATGCAGTCGTCCTTGTTGTTAATTAGCTTGCACATGCCGTCCACGATCGCATCACTGATGATCTCGCCGTTGTGCAAGGTTTGTAGATCGTTGAATTCGACTGGAACTCCATTCGGATAAACACCGACCGTGATCTGCGGAGGGACGTCCCCTGGATCATCCAGTGTCTCCACGAATGTCCGCGCCTGCTCGTAAACCCGGTTGTCGAAACCCGTCAGAGAGAAGGGAAGCGGTCTACTCGGGTCCGAGGTCCCTTTCTTCCTCATTTGTAATCGTTTTCGTACGCCGGGAGCCCTCTTGAACGCGTACATATCCACTGGAGGGCTGATCTTTTTCCGTCGTGTTCTGGTGGCCATCGGTGGTGGCCTTTTTTCTGAAGTCGCGCCGTGCTTGTTTGGGATCACTCGGTTCGGACTTTTAGTCGGCAGGCCTCCCGTTTTCACCGCGACTCCAATTGAATGTTTTATTCGACCCGCCTCCTGTCTTCAGCCCGACTTGATCCTGCGTGGCATTGCCGCTGGTGCGATTCGCACTCCCCTTCCGCTTCTTCCTCTTTGTTCCTGTGGGAGGACGCTTGCGTGTAACTGATGGTGCACCCTGGCGTGCCAGCGCCCAATCGCACATCGACAGCGTACTTTCTCCAAAAATGGGACGCCCTGTGGAATTGAGCTGCCGGTATAAGGACGCCCGCTCTCTGATCGCTCTCGGGATCGCCGCATCCTCTAAGGCATAAGCCAAAAACTCGATCCAGCCGTGGGCCTTTGGCACATTGGCCCTGAGCTGACACTCTGAAACACATATTCTCCAGCATCTCGACAATGATACGCCCCTCGAGTCAGTGTTGCAGGTACACGGGGCATTTCTTTATACGTTATTACCGTTTTCGCCCAAACTGTCGCCCGAACCGGGCGCTATTCGAGCGAATAAACGATAACAATACCGGATTAGGCCCATACAAGTACGGACTGGTACCGGCTATCTGCGAACCGCCGGGTTATGAAGCCCGGTATTCGCGAACAATCCTCATATACTGGCCGACCGGCAAAACTCTGCCAGCCTGGCACGGCCTTCGAGCCGCAACCTGAGCAGCCTCAGGATGTTGCGGGCAGCGTTCACGTCGCGGATCACCGTCATGCCATGACAGCCACTGTTTCTGCAGTGGAGCACACTGTGAACTTTGACGGTCTTCACCGCCCCATCCTTGCACCGCTTCTCCGAATACTGGTTGTGCAGCTGCGTCTTGCAGTCGAAGTGCAGCTTGCTGGTCCTGAACTTCGTCCATCGAGACCACCCTGCAATGCTTGCGAAGCTCCCGCTCCAGTCGCTTCACTGGCCCGGACGGAGATCCCTTGATGATGCCTCCGGAGTCCTTGTTCGACCAGTCTCCGAAGCCCACCACCGTCTTGCACCCTACTCGCCTGGTGATAGCTTTGCAGAGCGAATGAAGCTTCTTCTGAGCCGAGATATACCGTTTGAACTTGAGCCCCCTAAAGCCCTGCCTCATGTGGTAGACGAGGAGCATGTCGAGCCTGGGCAGCATATAGTGCACGTAAGCTAGGAATTTGGTGCTCTCCGAGGTCTTCTTGGTGGGCATGTTGCGGATGGCCTCGAGCACCTCCGGGCTCTTATCGTACCACCGCTTGATCTTGGCGTTGCTGTACTTGTATTTGGCGTCACCATAGAATTCTCGAGTTGAGCACTTCAGTTTCTCTCCTTCCTCGTTGACCATGACGAAGAGGTCTCGCCTGCCCGGGTCTAGGCCCCATAGCTCCTCTTCGCCCGTAAGCTCGGGGAGCGTTGCTTCTCCTGAAGCTTGCTTGGGTTTGGGCTTCCTCAGTAAGATGCACACGGCCTTTCCGTCCGTGATTATCTCTCCTGCGAATTTGCGTTGCATGTCTCGAACTTTGCGATGTCGAAGAGGTCCCGCCAGTAGTCGTCAGCCACCTTCCTGAACTCCGCTCCCGAGGCTGGAAGCTTGACCCCTCCCCTCTTGAGAAGCCCATAGAGTCCGTTGGTGCACATCTTGAGGTGATTGCACTCGATGCCCCTCTTCGTGGGCAGGAGGCTGAAGAGCCTCAGCTGCTTGCCTTTCTTCAGTTCTTCTTCTGTCAGGGGGTGATGCAACTCTATGTAGCGCAGGAACATGTATTGCATCGGCATGAGTATGTGAGGGGTGGAGTCTGCCCTGCCAGTAGTGGCTTTCGGAAGTATGGCTCGGTACCTCAAAACCAGTGGGTCGTTGCCTTCGTACTCATCGGCGAACATGTCCCGCATCTTGGCATAGCATGAAGGGCCATCGAGCGAGTACGTGTGCTTCAGGTAGCGCTTGAAGCGCTTGTAGAAGTTCGTGGCGATGGAGTTCTTGATGCACGTGGCCATCTGAAGGCTCGCATTCTGGTACCAGCCGGAAGAGAGATGCTTGCAGTCCGGAGGCCGATAGCCTGCAAGGCGTGATGCCAGGTAGAGCTCTACGGTCTCCCTGAGGTAGAGGTCTTTGACGGAGCTCTTCTGCCTACCAGCCATGCTGACGGCAGAGAGGCAGTTGTAGAAGAAAGGCTGATCCAGAGGTGGAACTTCGCAACCCAACTCACACATCCGTAGTATATGCAGGTTAGCAAGAATGTAGGCTTCACAGATGGCCTTATTCACTTCCTTGAGCACACTCTCTAGAGGAAGGGCCCTGGCAGCCTCCTTGCAGAAGCTGTTTAGGCTGGTCTTGACCACGGTGCATTCGGTCTCTTTGTTCCTCAGGGCCCGGAGCTTGACGTCCTCTCGGGTCCTAGGCTCTTTGAAGAGCTTGCTCACGTAGGCCAGGCATTCGTGGTGGAGAGCGACGTCGGGGGGTTTCTTGGGTGGCATCAGACCACCCCTATGAGGCTCCTTAGGAAATTAGTTCTTGGAAATTTTACGCACGGCCCAGGTTATGGTAAACGAGCCGAGCGCTTATAATATCGGGCTGTCGTATACAGTACTCAAGCGGGTAAATATATACGACAATCGTATGAAATAGGTCCAACCGGGCGGTTTCGCGCGACACTTTCGACGAAAACGGTAATAACCGATACTTGCAATTGATTCGTACTCGAAGCAGAATTCTTCCTCGTCGTTGAGCTCTCTGATCCTATCCTTTGGGTAGCCGACGATATGCACATATACTCCTGCAGTGTTCTCTGCACTCCTGCAGTCCCTGAAGAGGCGTTTTAGAATGTCTTTGAGGAGTCCATAGCGTCTCTCGGCCGGGTTGAAGCGCACGAAGTGAAGGGGGAGCCGCACGAGGTCCTTGATCTTGCCCATGCGGTCCACCTCGCACGAGACGTTGTAGTAGCGGTGATGATCCTCATCGACTTCTAGGACGACTGCATGTGTGTCGAAGATGAACGCGTAATCAGGGCGTTTGATACACGAAACGTCCCTGGTAGACATCTCGCGGGCACACGGGAGTGTCTCGTCCGAGTAAGACCACGGCCAGCCCTGCTTGCGAAGCCATCCAGTGGTGAAAGTCTCCCATCGCTTGAGAGACGTTCCCGACCGGCATGAGTAACAAGCTCTGCCCTTGTAGCGAACGGATACTTCTGAGCATACACAACACCTGGCCCCTCCGCCATGCTTGATGCAGTGAGTGCCATGTGCCGCCTGGCCGCACCCCTCCGTCCGGCACAGCCGTCCACCTCCGTGCCCGGTGCAGAAGTTCCCAGGTCTCCGAGCCGTCTTGATGCATTCTTCTCTTTGACACTTCTTTCCCCCTCCGTGTCGGATGCAGTGGTCGCTTTTCCCATTACCATATGCTGCAGTTGTGCACCCGAACGTCTGGCACTTCTTCCCTCCCCCATGAGTGGTGCAGTGTTTGCTCGGTTTTCTAGCCGGTTTGTTGCAGCCCTCTGTCTGGCATCGAGATCCCCCACCATGTCGGGTGCAATGATTTGTAGCACCCTCCGCTGAAGTCTTACATCCTTGAGTCTGACGCCTTCTTCCACCACCATGTGTGAGACAATGCTTGTTAGGACCAGGCGCCGAATGAGGACACCCCACACTCTTACACCGATACCCTCCACCGTGGGTGATGCAGTGTCTGCCCCCTTTCCCCTGTGCTATCCGATTGCACCCATCTACAGCACAGATACGCCGGGGCTTACGTGCCATAGTTACTCGTAGAACAACGCACGAGTTCCGAGAGTTTCCCTATATCAACGCAGTTCAAACTCTCTGAAGGTATCGCCGTCATAAGAGGAACTGCGAGCTCACCACGCTCTCCTGACTCGGGCCATCCCACTTTTCCACGCTTCGTAGCGCAGGCGGTTCACGAGCGTTCGTTCTCCGGGGAGAACCCACTTCAAGTACGTCGCCAGCATCTTTCCATCTGCGTTGTAGTTCTGGATGTACCCATGCGTCAGGTGGTCTATGGTGCGTGCGAAGATCTCCGGCCCCGAGTATCTGGCCGGGTCGAAGCTCCTGACGGCGTCCCGGATGGCGAACGGAAGCAGGAGACTCATCCCAACGTCTATGCAAGTAGGCTTATCGTTCTTGACGTCGTACAAGATGTTATTCGCGTGGGAGTCTCCGTGAACGAATCCTAGCGACCACAGGGAGACGAAAGTCTTCTCCACGGCGACGTACTGCGTGGCGGTCAGTCCGTTCTGCCTGACGGCGATCGCGTGCAAGGTGTCACCGGGTGCCCTCGTCATGACCTGTATGCTGATAGCCATTCCTCCGCCAAAGAGTATGCCGG
>DF237618.1:0-45252 GCA_000708835.1 Klebsormidium nitens
ATTCCTGCCATTTAGACGACAGGACACTCGGTTAGCGTAACTGTGCGATAACGACGTTAGCCTTAACCAGAGTAATCGTCACATAGTCGCAGACCGCGACTGTCGACATTATAGCGACAACTAAACAACCTGACTATGTAGCTCTGTGACTTGACTAACTTTTTAAGCTTCCCTCTCTATATAAAATCGGCAGGTTGCTTGAAAAGAGCGGTAATCTGTTTCGTCTAATAGATACGGAGTGTATCTGACCCATTTGGCTGCGCGAAGCCAAGCTTACGCCAAGCTTTGGCGGCCCGTTTCTAGTACGCCTCGATGCTCGGACGGTTCAATCCGGAGCAGCCGTCCGGGCGGACGGTCGGCACCGTTCCATCCATAGCTGGCGGCGCGAATGCCAAGGAATTTTCGAAGAGGTGAAGGGCGACTTTTATTTATTTCTCAGTCTTTTTATTTATTTCTCAGTCAAAGAGCAGACGGCGCGGCCCAGAGATTGGTGCCTTACGAAATGCAAGATAAGTAGCAGAGGAGAAGTGCGCATGTCACGAATGGTACGTGGAACTGTAAGTGCATGGTTGACCGTACACTAACGGCGGCACAGCCGCGCGCACTTAGCGTCGCCGTTGCGCCTGTGCACTAGTCTAGTTGTAGGCGGCGCTCAATTGGCATGCGACGAGAATGGGTTTGGAAGGAGAAGGGCGAGATCAATAAACACGTATGCTATAATTGACATGCGCGTATAAGCTCGTGTGTCTATCACCGTCCCTACTGCAAGCGGCCGGCCTTCGTCGCACACTCCCTCAATAGCTCAAGACGATATGAATGGCGACATTAGTACCAATAACCCTCAGCGTTGCACCTGCGCCCCTAGCGGTGTGTTAAGATACAACCATCATGTTGGATTCACCTGATTGCACCGTATGTCATCCTTTTTCTTGCCATTTTTGGGCAAAGAAGACAAGTGATTCAAGACCATAGCAGATCTCGGGGTTATGAGCTGCATACAAAAACATTTCTTGAGAGGCTAACATTTTGAAAAACGTCCTCTCTTACTTGACGCACGAGCCCTCGCAAACCACACACAAAACGTTCTACGTGCATCTTGAGAGCAGAGCTGTTGCTCGACTGTTATAATCTTAGCTCGGCTGACTACTAGTCGCTAGCAGCTTTCTGTAAAAATTTACGATCGTAGGTCAACGGTCCAGTATAAGGCCCTTGAAGAGCCACGCTAGCTGTAGGAGAAGGGTCCAAACACGAGCTTTCTCTTTCTTTCGGAGAACGTCACCCGAGCTTATTCCGTACACGTCAAAAACAAACCGCGCGCTCGACCGCGCGCGTTGAACTCTCGACTAGCATTACCAATACTGTTACGCACTCGCTCTCAATCCCATTTCAGGCCTCGTAAAGCGAAACGAGAGGGGGATCCCCCAATCGCCTCATGACTTGGGAAGTCTCAGGCCCGGTGTGGATGCGCTCGAGCTACTGCCTAGACTTGCTTGATGATGTTGGTGTTGGAGAGAGACTCGAAGGCAGCCGTTCCCTTGATGGTGTACGTGGGCAGGGAGATGTTGCTCGTGAAAAAGTGTTCACACTTGATCTTCTCCTGAGTGAGCTCCAGTGTGAAATACCCGTTGCTGCGCAGCCGCACGTAGAAAATCAGTAATCCTTGTCACATACGATGCAGATGGACTATGCAGATACAAGGTCTTCTACTAAAACCTCCTACGAGGACTTTTACGAGGAAAATCTTCCTTCTTTCCTGACCTATCTATTGAGCAATCTCAAGGGCTCTCATACCATCACTCACCGGATGCACTTGCCGGCTCGATCCGCTGTTACCTTAGCAACGGATTAAACTGGCCGTATGCAGGTAAGGTGATAAAAAAGGTTTGCCACTCTTGCCTGGCATTGCCTGGCACTAAGGAGAGGGTTAATATCCTGTCTTCCAGATTCCCGGCCGAAGAAAAAGGTAGAAAACTTGGAAATCCGAAAATCTCACTTTACATCGTAGAAAGAGGAAAAGAAGTTTGGAAAGTGCGGAAGAAAATATAAAAATCTGGATGGAGTTGTGAAACTTACTCCTCCGTGTTGACATACTTGTGGTGCGGGTTGGCGTTAAGGTAACGCTGCTCGACGATGCGGGCCATGGTCGCGTTCCTGCATCAGTGAAGATCGGTTTGCATCGAAAACAGTCGCGGCAAAGGCTCCATGCATTGCAAACTGCGTCTTTCTGGGACCGGATTTCGGACAATGATCGTACAGATGCTTTCGTCTTCCAGGCGACATGCTGCCAGTGATGGTGCCAACGACAAGCTACTTCGAAGTGCGAGTTAGGCGTTTTACTTGAATCGACAGCCCGGTTAGAGCACAACAACGAAGAAAATCTGTTCGAACGTGCATGCCTGAACGAGGGAAAAAGCTTTTAAAGGAGCCGCGACATGTTTGAGTGGATGCCTCCGTGACCGATTCATAGCAGGATAGAAGCAAGCACTCCGTCTGTGACGATCTCTGTATTAATATTGCTGAGATGTCCTGAAAAGTCTCGTGACGCCAGGGCTACTACATTTTCTGTAGACCGTCGAGGAAGGCGACGACGGGACGAGCACCGGAAGGGAACGCGCCTCACGCTTTGTTGGCGGGGGGAGAAGTGATGGCAGTTCCGACGCACTCCACCATAAGCGACCCCGCGCCGGTCGTCTTATTGTACGTGCGGCCCCAGGAGTCGTAGGGCATAAGCGGGTTGTCCATAACCCTGGAAGGGTAACGCAGACAAGTAGGTCAGGCGAAGCGCAGAAAAGGGGGTCACGGAAGGCGTTAACGAAGGACAGGGGCTGTGTGGTCAATTTCAGAAAAGCTTACTCTTGGGCGAATTGCATTAGTCGCACATATAACCCGAACGTTGCAAACTAGCGTGAGTTTGGAAGCACACAAGCCCTCCTCTTGAGTTTTCTCTAGGAAGGCCCAAATCAGCATTGCAAACCGGGATGAGACCACGGGCTGAAGACCATCTGGTTTGATGCGGGCTTCATAATAGCCGTTCTCATACTTCATGACTTAAGTTTGAGAGCCAAAGGTGGGCAAACCTGGGCTGCAGAAGCCCTACATAATCTCAATTGCCGCCCAAAGCCGGCGCTTGCATTTCGAACAATGTCGAATAATTCAGGTACGTAGGGTGACCGACTGCAACAAATAAACTTGGTGTGTTACGTCCATTCGGCTGGGATGGGTCGTACCGGAAAGAATTCAGTAGGAGCCATGTGCTGCTTACCAGGCGCTGTGAACGTCCCCGGTAACCGCCACCGTGTTGTTGATGTCGTTGGTCCAGAGGTGCTCCAGGATCCGGAAACGGCTCTCTGGAAAATGCGAGTGGCTTAGCTTTAGTAAGGCTGACCTTCGACTTTCGGGACACTGGCTGCCAAAACTTAGTCGCGACTGAAGTGCAAGGGTAGTAAGCTGGGTCGCAGGGTCGACTGCATTTAGCGGACGAGGAACGAAAAAGTTGTGCGACAATCCTCGAAATTTCCGTAAGCACTGGGCAGCCAGCTAGGATCAAAAGCTCAGGGCTTTTTGGAATCAATCCTTTCGAAATCGTCCACGAGAACAAAACTCTGGCTTCTTCGGTGACAGGATTTCGCGGTTATGACTAACCAAAGTCGATTTCCCACTTGTCAACGGAGCCAATCACGTCGGTACTGGGCGCCTGTAAGGAGCCGTCTGAATAAAGATCTCGCGGATTTCGATACCCTACTCAAACTTTGCCGACTCTACTCAAGCTTTGCCGACTTTCTCAAACAAAGCGAAACCCTGCTTTCGTCCGGCATAGGATTCCAGGGCTAAGACTAACCAGGGTAGCCCTCCCACTTGTCGACGGAGCCGATGACGGTGTTGGGCGCCTGGAAGGAGCCGAGCCAGCGCGGCGCAATGGGGACCTGGTTGCCCAGCACGCGCCACTTTTGGGCGCCCTTGCTCGCGCTCAAACGCTCCTTGATGAAACCCTCCTGGGCATCGCCCAAGATGCTCCTGGAAAGAGCGGGGCGCGAAGGTGCTCAAAGAAGTTCTAAATCATCGAAAGGTGTAACTTGGGAGAGAAACGTGGCTCGCAAGTTCCTTCAAGGGGTCCTCTCGAAAGTTTCCAAGCTGCTCAAACGAGGGCGGGCTAGAATTGGGTCGAATATGAACCCTGTCAAAGCTCACAAATGAAGCTGATCAGGCAAAGGAGTCTTCGAGCTTTTTTGTGGAAACAGGAGACGGAAAAACAAACGTTCGATTGGGAAACGACCGCTGAAAGACAAGGCCCAGATTAGGACCTCTTGGAAGCCCGATTGACGGATGTCATCTATATACACATGCTCTAGGTTTCTGGCAGATTGGGATCCTCAAGCTCGTAGTCATTCGAGAAAGCTTCGAACTCGGCGTCCTTATTACAAATGCGGGCACCTGTTCAACTCACACCGTTCTCCGACCAGGTTATTTCAACCCACCTGGTGCGGTTGTAGATGGCCTTCCAGTCCGTGGAGTTGGCCTGCTCGTCCCGACCGATGACGCGCGTGTCGAGCATGATGATCTCAGCCAAATTGCCCACCGAGAACGACCGGTAGATGCGGTCCTCGGGGCCCATTCTCACCGGACGGATGGGGATCCACTCAAAGTACGCGCGCACAGCGGTCGCGCGGCGCTGCATACAAGAGAAGGGGGTTAGGTGAAGTTAAGCTGGTCTGGTTGAGCGGGTTTGAGAAGGAAGTTAGGAAGGGTTAAGCTTCAAGCCGAACGCCTTCCGAATTGGTAGAAATTCTAACAGACTATACGAGCCAGCGGTCGCCCGGCGTTGCAGACACCTGAAGAGAAAAGGCGCTTAGGCTCAGGTTAGCTTCGTTAGAATCTTGGATTGAGGGGAGAGATGAACGGTGGTAAGGCACTGTGGGCGATGGGAAAGCCCTCTCAAAGTATGCGCACACGGAGGTCGCGCGGCGCTGCAGACAAAAGCCAAGCAGGGATGCTTTTTCTTTTCTATAATGTGTGAAATAGCAAAGTCCCGCCACTGTACCGGGAACTTCTAGAGCAGCTCGCGCGCGTGGACTTACGGTGTACCAGGGGCCTTCGCCCTGATCGGGGTCGTGGTTTTCTGCCCCGCCGTACCAGGCGTCATTGGTCAGCTCGTGGTCGTCCCACACCAGGATCCACGGCACGTTCTTGGTGGCCGCCTGGAGGTCCACGTCAGCACGGTACGTGGCGTGACGCAGCCTGCAGTCAGCAGCGACACGTGTCACTCGGAAGCAAAGAGCAGCACTCTGAAAGCCGCCGTGCTGTTCAAGAGAAGCCGTTCTGGGGCGACCGCCTTATGAAGCGAACGATTCAGTGGAATCAAGCCAGAAGCTGGAAGCAATAGAAGTAGAATACTCGAAGCGACCGGTATCTACATAGAATGCTAGGACATGCACAATCTCCAAATCAGGGAGGTGAGTTGGTCGTGCTCGGGAGTTTTACTTGATTATGTCAACGGATTAAGGCGCAAGGTTTGCAGAGAATATCCCCTCAAAGAATTGCCGTTAACTGAGGATCTCGGCTAGATGTTGAAGTCGAAAGAAACATAACGACATGGATGCGGGAGATCTATCCAATGTTCAATTTCTTCTGCGACTAAAACCAAAGCTACGCTGACGGAACCAGCAACTGAGCCGATTGCAGCCCGCCCTCGCTACACAACCGATTGATGGCGGACTATCTTCCTCCAATGGTGGCAGAATTCATTTGTAAGGGGCTGCCAAATGTTTGCAGACTACACAATACGGCCGTGAGCTCACCTGTAGTCGCTCAGCGTCACCATCTCCTTGTCGGGAAGCGGGATGCGAGGCGGGTTGAACACGCTTCCATCGCCGTACTCCTTGTTAGCGTACTCGTAGATGTAGTCGCCTGAACATGTATTAAAGGAATCGTTCAGGATACGCGTCTTGGTTCAATTACTAGATTTTCTCCCGGCCGAAGGCTTGTTCGCATAGTCAAAGTCGCCTAAACGCATATTAGGAGAGCCGTTCAGGAAATGAAATCATTTTGCTGATAAGACTTTGTTTTCTGCTTGAAGCCTGGTTGAGCTGCCCTCGAAAAGAAACTTGTCGAGAGCGGATCATACGGAGTGCGAGAAGACGTCCATTTCGATGCGGAATGTAATGGCAGCAGACCCGAAGAAAGAGAGGATAAGACCGATGTACTTGAATGGCTCAGTACTACAATCTAAAGTAAGATAAATGTACCGTAGACTTAGCCCCGCTCAGCGTGAGATGTGATCTCAAGCATTTGCCGGTATCTCACGTTCGTTCCTGCCTTCCTGCGTTACCGTCCATTATTACAGGCTTGGAATGACAGCTGGCATGACGCGAAGTGGCCTTCGATAGCGCGGCGAGATCACACCTAAATCCTGAGCCTCGAAAACCTTCGACTCCAATTCCTAGAAACTCACAGACGTGGAATCGAATGCCACGTCGACGTCGAGGTCACTTCGCTTGGATGCGTGGTTGTACCCAGGAGAGAACCCTCCAATGACAGAATTCCACATCTTCGCAAAACCGCACGCTTGACACCTGAAAGTTAACCCTAGCATTATAACCCAAAAACTATTGCTCACCGACGTGGAGTGCGAGGTCGAGGTCGGTCCTCTTGGATGCGTGGTTGTAGCCATGGAAGTAGCCCTGGGGCAGGTTGGAGCATGAAAAGACGGCGATCTTGAAGTTGGACACGTTGGCGCCCTTAGCGGGGAGGGTCTTGGTGCGGCCTGCACAAAGATGATGCTTTTCAGCTGGGATACTTTCTAAGCTTCTATGGTATGTATTACCAGACTCATTAGCCTTCCTTAGGCGCTTTCAGAATCGACGACAAGCAGCCAACAGCTCAAAATGGCAGTTGGGTTCCACCCGTAGCAAGAAGTTTCCGACCATCTTGTCTGCTGTGATTGTTGAAGCAGACGTGACCTTTCATTTCCTGTCAGCTTCCGCCCTTACGACAGTCCAACCCCGTTCGCTCACAACGTTTGTGGCTTGCTTTCGAATCAAACAAGGTACTTAGCGTGCCGTCAGAGCGCTGGAAATCTGAAGAAAGAATATTACCAGGAAAAGAAATGATAACCTTGTCTGCCCCTTACCAACTCCGCTGCCGACGCCCCCGCTGAGGAACTGGTAGTAGTAGGTCGTGGCGGGCAGCAGGGCGGACACGTCGACCTTGAGCGTGAAGTCGACGTCAGCGTTGGTGTAGATGATCCCCTTGGAGGCGATCTTGGTGAAGCCCGCGTCGAGAGCCACCTCGTACAGCACCTGCGGACGGGGAAGCAGAGAGAGAGCTGGTTTCGGACGCTTCTGTTGTACGTGGACACTTTCAGACACGTTTGGACGCTCTCAGGTAACTTTGGATTCTTTCGGAATGTTTCGAGAGCCACCTCGTACAGTACCTGCGGACGGGGAGGCAAAGTGGGAGCTGTTTCCAGACGCTTCAGGTCCGTATACACTTTCGGACACGTTTGGAGGCTCTCAAACGAGCTCGGATGCTTCCAAGCTGTTTCGAGAGCCACCTCATACAGCACCTGCGGAAGGGACAGCAAATCTAGAGCTGGGTCCGGACACGTTTGGTTGAACGCTTCTGCACGCTTCGGACCTCCAGCCACCGTAAGGCGCGTCCGAATCGTGATTGATCAGAATGGGACCCTTTCGACTTTGTCGGAGCTTTCTGCAGCCAATCTTAGCACTCTCAGGGACTATTACTCCATCTGTCAAGCTTCTCAAAACTTTAATTTAGCTTTGGACGCTTTAAGACGCTATTGGAGAGTGTCGGAGAAATGCAGATCGAACGTTTGCAAAAGCCTAAGGTAGCTCTTGAGCTCTGAAAGGTCTCGAATCTACTATCTGCCCTGCAGACAACTGGCTGCTTCTTCGGTTTGGTTTTTGGAAGAATGTAATGCCCCCTCTCTTTGTTCGCCGACAGCTGACGGGTTTTGTCTATATGGCCAGCCTACATGGAGTTTCGAAAGCTCCCCTTAGAAAGTACTCAACCATCGAGTAAGACTACTCAAAACTCTTGTTATATGACGCGATTTGATCCACATTATGACATTTTTTGAAGCGTGCAATCGCACTTGCGAACTGTGGGACAAATCAAGTGCCCACCTCAATGCTCTTGCCCTCAGCGGTCGGGTCGTCGGGCGTCACACGTGACCAGATGATGACGCCATTCTCCAGGGGATCCCCGCTGGCCACGCCGTGCTTAAAGGAACGGCCGCCCGAGTAGACCTGAGGCGCCTGGAGCAGCCGGCGCCCCGCACTGCAGGAAAAGCAGAGACAGGGTCAGAGAAGGGTTAACAGGTATCCCTTTGACAAGCAAGTTTGACTGACGTTGTTCAGGGGAAAAATCTATGAGAAAGATCTTCATGCTTGATAGACTTGAAGATGGAAACGGTTCAATTTGAGGCGCCTAGAGCATCCGGCAACCCGCGCTGCAGGGAATGGAGAGACAGGGACTGGGTCAGAAACTTCTCAAATGAAACGTCTCCTGATGGGCATATTTGACTGCATTTGTGCAAAGGTTCAGAGAATCTCTGAAGGAGATCTGCTGAGAAGAAAGCTTGACTGACGTTGTACCTTTACGGGGTTGTCCTTATTGGTGGAGAGTGGGGTCAAAACAATAGTTTGTTTGATTGATTCGACTATGCCTCCTTGTCAGAACAAAACAGCGCACCACCACAACTGATGCATCAAATGAGATTGGGGGGGCTCATCGTCAACCAAAGCTGGTTGAACGTGTACCCATTTTTAAAAGGACTCTGCAACAGTCTGGTGAATACATTCACGAGCTTCTCACTTTGAAAGCTTGTCAAGCCAGTGCGTGCATTGATACAGGAACCATTGAGGCAGCTCAGCCTGAGCTGCGCAAAGAGTGGTGAGTCCAGATTGACTCAGCACAGAAAGCATCTGCCCTCTCCTCAGTCTGCTGGAAGAGATGGATGTTAATTGCGCTGCATTGAAAAACGCTTTGAAAGACTGCTTCCCGAAGCCTTGACATCTAGATTGGATCACAAATCCTCAGGCTGATGAAGTGAACTGAAGCTGTTAATGGACTCTTAGAAGCATGGAAGGCTGAAAGAGGCAAGCTCGAGAGCAGAATTGACCTAGCTTCGGCTGGAGAAACGCAAATTGTCTTGAGAGAAAACTGAATTCAGGCAGAGCCCCAACGCACTTCTAGAAGCAAGTTGAATGCAGGGCACCAGCTATCACAAATCTGGCAGGAACCTAACTGACTTAGCCCTGGCAAAGTTGGAACATCAAATCCCCAGATGCTGAAACTCACCCTGAAGGCTGCAGGTTCTCAAGCCCCATATGAGGAACATTCTCGATGGGCGAGCGGTAGTTGACGTTCTCAGCGGTCTTGATCACTGCAGATGCGCCCGCCGCCGCTGCATCTTGGAAGAAGACAGCACCGATCAGCGCAAGCACCGCCAGCTGCTTGAGGGGCGCCATTGTCCCTTGCTTTTGCGAATTGGTGCAATGCTGTCAAGGATAGATGTGCGCGAAGGTTGCAGCTTTTGATCGCTTATGTACTGTCTGGGCAGGGAGCTGGGATTGCATCTCATTTGGCACACTCTACATAGCTGGTAAGTCATCCCTAGCTCCATTAGGACGGCAGATTCTCAGCCGAATCTTTCTGCGTGATCATGAGTGCGGGAAGCATACGAGATCGAAAGTAGCACCACCGTTTGTGGTGTCTACCTAGGTAGCACGAAGAGGAGCTGGCACAGCCAGCACCAGCTGAGCATAGGTACCATAGGTAATAACCGGTAGAGCTCAGTACAGGTCTACCTAGCCATCTTGCGGCGCATTGATTGGATGCTAGTCACTGACGCAGTGCTGATTCTAGAATCTTGCAACTTGCAGAGCGCAGGCAATCATGATTTGCGCAGCCCCGTTGCAGCAGTGAATCTTGGTCGTCGTTATGTCTCTGCAGATAGAAACCGTTGTGCGGCCAGCTCCCAGCGTGGGGTCACGGCTTTGTCGGAATGCGGTGAAGCAGCGACCGGCTAGAGCAGATGTCGACATGTTGCTGACAGAGCCTTTGTGTGGCTGCATGCATTGATGCAAGGCCGGGCATGCAAGCCTCAGGCAGCAGCAGGCTGCAGGCTGCTCCAAGGAAGCGAGTGGGGGAGGCTGGAGCACGATCGAAGCAAAGTGTGAGCAAAGCATCATCATGAGTGAGCACTGTGTTTCGAATATACTCTCCGCTCCGGCAGTCCTCAGTCACAGACAAGCAGAATCTGCACGGTCCGTTCGCACCGAAGCCTTTGCTTCTTTTCCTTTTCAAGAACAGCTTAGCGAATTGAGTAGGAAGCCATCTAGTGCGCATTATACTTGCAACAATCTGGTGCAAATGGACCGGGGCCGAGATTCCAAAGCACACATGTACTGACTGGGACTGCGTTGGGATATGACTCGACTCCGGGCAATGCTCCGGTTGGCAATGCCGTAGGTGTAAAGTGCCCGGTACGTGTATATAAGGCAGCCGGTTGCCGGCCGGTTCAGCCCGGAACCAGCCAGGAAGATCCAGATTCTGGAATCGGAATCTCGAGCAAGATGCAGGGGACCGCACCGAAGGTAAACTCTGCGCAATTGGAACCTATATTTGATTTTTTTATCCTGGCGCCAGCCAGGATTTTTCCGGTAAATCCTGGCTGGTTTTGGAAAATCTCCGGTGAAAAGTTGGTTTTCCTGGCTGGAAAATCCAAAACTCCGGGAAAAAGGTCAAATCCTGGCGGGCTGATTGCCCGCTTACGGTCCTCCCTGGCTGGCCGCCAGGATTTTCCGGTGAATTTTTCCCTGGCTGGCGCCAGAGCCAAAACCTTTCTTGCGGAGAGTTGCTGGCTGGCCGTTCGGTGCGGTCCCCTGAAGATGACGACATCATTCACGGTATTCCGACGACAATCTGTTGCTTAGCGACCAATGATTTGGCAAATATTCTCGAAGAACTAAAGTTGGAACTGATGATTGCCGAATCCGGAGTCCCGCTGGCGGCCGGTTACTTACACCTTCCAATAATTGGAGATGCTATGGTGGACCGACCCGGTTGGTCATCTGGGCCCAGCTAGGTACCGGTAGGGTTTCGGGGGTGGTTTCAACTTTCCTCAGGTTGCAATATGAACTGATAGTTTTCGTACACTCCTTGCTGATCTTTGAAGAGGTACCGTGGTACATCGGAAGGAACCGATCTGAGCCGGCTTCAACGCGGGCGCCGTTTATGGAGCGGCTCAGTAATTACACAGAGTCAAAGGGAATCAGGAAATCAGTGAAGTCAAGTATCTCACGCGCCTCAATGTCCGGCTCAGTGGCTTGACGACGTGTAAAATCGATCGGTGGTCATATTCGGTGGGTACTCGGAGGGAGTCTGTGCATGTGCACGCGCCTCAGCCTGAACCACAGCAGGTCATTCGTATTTGTTCTAGCCAACAGGATCGATGGAAGAGAACGCGTATAAACGTATAACCAATCACCCGATCACATTCATCCACCTCAGCCCAATTGCTGCCAGTTTTACTTGAAGATATATGAGGTCCCACTGCAATCGAAATTTGCGCTAGACTGCTCCGTAGCGGGGTGAGATATCGATATCGATGGACCTCCGTAGTACCGACACGCGATCGATCGAGCTTATCGTCAGTTCCGACCCATATGCTAACGCTTTTTTAACCCACGTAGGGGCACTCTCGTGATTGCGTTCCAGGAAGCCAAGACTTGGGCCTCTCACTGCATACCATAGGTTTGCACGCTTCATGACGCCGCCGTGATTCTAAAACACCGTGCAATGCCTTTCAATATTGTTGAGTTGCTTCTACACGAAGGACGGGAGTGCCTGTACGTACAACTGGAAGGCAGCGGATGACCATCTGGCCGGCACACGGTAGTCCTGACGCCGAAAAGGATTTGACCTGGTAGAAAGCCCAGAGAATCCCGTATCTGAACGGCGCTTGAAGGAAAAGTTCCATCTAAGTGGTAAACGAGGTGCTCGGATTTCAGCATGGGCTCATGGAAATGAAATCGCCGCAAGTTCATGAGCTTGCAGCAGCTCATAACACGAACTATCACGGCCGCGGCTTGCACACTCAGGTCCAAGTCTTTGCTATTGATCGGCAACATGTACTTCGATGGAAGTCTTTCAGGCGTCAGAAAAGGATAATAAAATGAGCTAGGAGGGGCAGTTACCGATGCTGTCGGGTAACGTCCTTCCGCCCAGTGTAATATTCAAAGCTAAGGTGAATCATATAGTCAGACCCTGGACCGGCTTCTGGACCCAGCTTCCCTCTCGAGCATATTGTGCCATGTAATTTCAGAGCCCTAAGAGACACAGGCGATCCACTTGACGCAGCGCACATTATAAGCATAAGGCTACTACAATTTGGCCGGACTTCCCTCAAGCTGGACTGACGGGCGCGCGCGGACAGGCGGAGGGCCCCGCTGGCCCAAAGGGCGTGTCGAGCTCTCTGCAAACCAGCCGAACTCTACTAACCGGTGTTTGTACATGCTCCGAGGCTCGAATCGGGGGGGCACAAGCCAAAGGTTCCTGTCAGCTCCGCGCATGGGCATGGTTCCCTAGCTGGAAGAAAAGGCCGCTTGTTGTTTCCGAGTAAGCTCGAGGACTATACAAGCTCCAACAAAGGAGTGGGTCGTAGTAACTTGTAAGGCTCATGATTGCGGTCGGTTGGCAAGTGCATGTGAACCTCCAGAAGAAGTCGTGAGCACACGCTTTCGACAAACCAAGCACGAATCGGGGGGTTTTGGAGATGCAAAGAACTCAACTAGAGAAGTAGGTCCCTCGTAGATGTGATTCGATAACAGCCCGCATGCTGACGGCAGAGCAGATGGGAAGGACCATGCGGCTTTCGCTACGACCCCTATCAAATTGAGCAAAAGCTCTCACGCGGTGCTTCGTCACAGCCGTTCCCCGTGCTTCCATTCTGTTGGCCTGAAGTCACGTGATGAGCGCGACCGAACGCGCAGTCGCGACCAGATTCTAGCGCGTAAGAATCATGTTAGTGAGGGGGAAGCGAGACGATGTGGTCAATCAGACCGACTACCTTTGAGAAAGACAACCCCGCGACAGATTGGCGCCTAAGAATCTGAGGCCAGAAGTCCGGTGCGCACCAAATTGACGTCAAAGAAGCAGGTTTTAAGACACCGAAAAAGCCCTCTTCACCGGTAAGTGACGTGCACCGAAACGGAACAAGCTTGATAGGCGTCAAGTGCAAAGGGGCGACAGCTCTACCAGATTCAGACGACTCCTTGAGGCAACTTTGAAATTGCAACCCACTGTAACTCTGGTGGCCGGCGCAGAAAACCGGCCATAGAATGACAACCCGAATCAGAGCGACTTGTCTCGAAGTTCTGGGCCTCGTTCGGCAAGTCATGGCAAAGTGAAGATTCTGAGTTTGAATGATTGTTTGCAGAGTATCGTAGCTCTCTAATGAAAAGAGCAAAGGCAGTACTGAGCAACTGCTGCTCAGCCGGCATGCTCCCGATCATGGCCGTGTTACGTTTCTTCCACGTGGACCAGCACGCCCACTGCAGTTCACGACAAGTCGGACCTACATTCCAAGACGGGTCAATGGATACAAGAAGGCTTAATCATCCGGTCTAGCTTCCAAGAATGTTTTGAGGTGAAGACGCAAGAAAGTTGTCAGGAGGCCTGGCGTATACGCAGACTCAAAAGTTTTGGTAAACGCAAGACAAATTCAGACACAGGGCTGTCCACTCAAATAAAGGAGGGATCAGGAAGCAGACGTTGCGCCAAAACATCAGACTAAAGTCGGCGTCTGTTTGAAATCTTCCACATGACTTTAGTCTCTCCGAGTACGCAGAAAAAAAACTAAGACGTAATTTGATGAGCATCTACGGTCGACCGGTTGGATCGTGTTGAGAAGAACTCAAACGTCACATGTGACGTCCTTTCGTTGAGCCGAATGTGGAGCGCTCACTTGTAAATGCGTCACTATCACAGCCTTGGTTATGTAAGTTAGCTAGCCCGACTTCATAAGACCGAGTCAAAGGGCCTGCGAAGTTCTGGAACGACAGGAAATCCAGTGGAAGCCTATCTTTTACCAATCGGGCGATTACCAGGCCTAGTCCTCGTTGCTGAATGTGGGCTCGAAACGCTCAACGTGGCGTCAATTTGCGGAGTACGAGGGAAGCAGCTCTGAGCGTCTTGCTCAGGTACGTACTCAGGCGTGGTAAGTTGTTCACGGCCAGGAGCAGAGCGATCCAGTGTCGACAATAATCGGAAAGTATCAACTCACTTGAGGTTCCGGTTGGGAAGAGATTCCCCGATGGAGTCGATCTTCAAATCGACCTTCACATTTGACCCGTGCAGTACGCAATCTAGCGCGGCAGCAATACACTGTACCTGCACTTGTACAGTTGTCTTATGTGGACCAGAGTTGCAAGGTTCGTGGCCCTAGCGAATTTTGAAGAAGCATGATCTGAAGAATGACGTCATGCTCATCTACGAACCGATATAACCCCATCTTCCTCACACATTTGTCGCCGTAACAACATGGTACTCCTCAGTCTGAGGCAGTGTCACTTTGTAGAATGATGCCGCGAACCGGCAGTCGTCCGGGTGCCACTAGAAAGATCTCTGGGACTTCTGTGCTGCCCGTCAGAAAAAGCTATCCACCACCAATGCGTGGTGCGTCTTTTGTATTAAAAGTCGTGTCCACCGGAGGTGTTCAACAGAGCCACCTCGCCTCTCAACCAGAGGCAGTTCCGTGGAAAAGCTTGGGCGCTCCCGGCCAGCTAAGCATACGTTTCTATCCTTGCATAGAGCAAGAGCGTTTCGAATTTGGCGAAACTCAGCGTTGCTGCCCTAAAAGCCAAGAATTTGACACAGCGAAAGCGAAGTGGACCGAACAGAAGTTTCGTTTTCAGGAAAGCCAGCAGGTGTGTGCAGATAGCCTTCAAACGAAGAGACTTTCGAATAGCCTTTCCGGATGAGCGGCTCCGATTTTACTTCCTCCCCTCAAAAGTGAATAAGCTAACTGCTCATCCTTGGCTCGTCACAACCATCGTGCATCAAAGTGGTCTTGTTACAAAGAGTTGATTGACGATGCTCGATTTGGAAGTCTATAAGTCAAGTGCTGCCGGAGCCGGTGATTCTATTAGCCGTGAATCTGCATCGCAGGATCCGTAATACAAGTATCCTACAAGGATCCGTAGTACAAGCTCTGGTTTCAATAAGCTTTGGTTCTGAGGAACCCAGAAGCTGGGGGTTTGACGAAGTTCACATAGGAAACTCGTACGTAGCTGAACGGTCCGACGGAAGACGACTAAGCCTGACTCTTGGCAGCACCCCCTAATCACAAAGCTTCCGCGTGCTGCGACGCGAAAAGGTGTCATCCAGGCCTTTGCCAAAGCACTGTGAGAGAAACAAAGCCCCAAATGATGAGAATTTCACTTCATGATTCGTTATTTGCGGCTCACGTTCGCAGATCACCCAGCATACTCTGTTGAGCTACTATGCTCATGCAAGACTTCGTTTTGGCCAAAAGTAACGGGAAGATATACAAAGCGATTTTCAAAAGCTATGCTTGGAAGCGCAAGGAAAATGGAAGCCGGCTTCTCTGGGTCACTGTGCATCACGCGAAGTCAGGGAGAGACAGGTGGTGTAGACAAAATCGAGCCCATTGCACCAGTCTTCCTCCTGATTCATCTATCTTCTTAAGCCCCGGTAGCCCATAAGAAAGAGGAACTGAGTTGAGACACCAAGATTTACGGGTCATGAACTGGGGATTGCATCATTGTGGTCAGCCATTATCTTGAGTGTCAAAGAAAGTGGCCTCATCCACTTAAGACACCTACTTGTTCTAAGCGTCTCGGTGCTCAGGAGTCGGATCAATCTGAAGTCATGGCCGGCTGATGCCCTATTATACAGATTGTGGTTTTAATATGCAATCGCCTATTTCGTGGCAGCTTCAAAGAAGCATATCTTCTGATCTGCCGCCTTCGGAGAGGGGCGCTGCCGTGACTCTAGCTGATCCTGAGCTGCTCTAGTGTTTTCACACCTTTGGTGCCCAAGCTCTCGACTTGCATTCAGATGTGGTGTTGCAAACGAAGGTTCACGACGTAAGCAAATTCTGACGAAACGGGCAGTGCACCACTTTGGTTGATATGAACGAGTCTCTAGTTCTAAATCTGTTTAGGACATTGGATTGCTTTGCACCAGGTTTAGGTATCAATGGCTGCCCCAACACAAAGGCGTACGAATCTAATCCAGATTAATGTCAATTCATCAAGAAGTGAAGGTTCGTGCCTTTTTGCGTCTCAACAGCCACCGAGCAGCTCCAAAGTGAACTGCGGCGGCGTGCTTTTTCTGACGTACGAAGGCCATCCGATCCTGATCTCGAAGCGGTTACTTACGTGTCGTCAGCCCACTGGTTTACAAGCTTCATGTCGTAATCCGTAATGCATTTAAAAGCCCACCGCTTTGATTGATGGGCTGAGACGAAAAGCTTGCCGGACGCTTTGAAAAAACATAAGGCCGCACTGCCATATACGTGAACAATAAAAATGGCCTCCCTAACCGGGAGGCATTGTCGCGGTTAGTGTGGTTCAATGTGTCTGAGTTGTGGCCTCGTGGGTGCGGCTGCGCGGCCGGCAGAGTTTGGGGGCTCGAGTCGTTTAAATGAGTTAGAGTGGGTTAAAGTGGGTTTGAGGATGCATGCCTAGTAGGTTAGGGTTTCTCGGACGATCAATGTTTGCAAGTCAACGGTTTGGATAGAGGGGAAGATGAATCGACGGTTTTCGGTCTTCAAGGTCAATGACACGTTGGCAGGCGGTAAGGGTTTGGCCAATAGGATTACGAATAACATTAATAACCTTACCGCGAAATTGACATGCTAATACAGGGAGGCAACTAGATTTTCAACAAGGTTTCAGTTCGTTCTTCGAGCAGAAAGCAATCACGATATCTCGTGCACCAACCCTGCACGATTCACTCACAAAAAGCCGGGAGACACTGTGATCAGTAGATCAGCCCGTTCCGCATTGACTCAGGAAGAGCCGCGGCACTCATACCAGGAGCAAGGCACGTACGAGAAAGCATGCAAGAAGCACGGGCGCAGACTAGTGCAATCGCACACGTCACAGTCAACCCTACATAAGTATATGCAGCGTCCGCTGCCGTCGCTGAGTCCTCAGTGCTGGCTTTCTGAATACAGATGGAAGCATCTGGGCAAGGTTGCTCGTGGCTTTGCCTCGTCACTGCCAGTTTCAAAGATCGAAAACCCTCAAAAGGACACAACCGATCTGGAAAAACGCACCGCTACACTTCGGGTATTGCCGGCCTTGCAAGCCTCCAAAAGAAGCAGTGATTGTTGCACGTTAAATAAAGCCAGTCTAGGGGGAAACCGCACCCGCAGCGCTTGAGAAGTCGATTATTGTTGACCTGGACTTTCTCTTGAAGAAGCGTCGCTACTCATTGACGAGCTATTGGACGAGGGTTTAGCTTTCGGCAAGCTTAAGTTGAGCGTCATCCGCGGAGCCCACTGGTGCATGTGCGCTTGCGGAACACACGGGGTTTTGCAGTTGTCAAAGAAGCTCTGGAAAATGTGGACCAGAAGCCAAGAAGCGCGGCATGAGATGTGCAATTTGAAAGAAAAACGAAGGAAGTGCTTGGAAGCTCCATCGGCCTTGCAAGTCTGAGATGCAGTGTCACGGTGAAGACGTTTTGTGTGACAAATATGACGTCACGTGCTTCGCACGAAGCAACCAATCAGCGGGTGATTGAGAACATGGATCGATGGAATTTGAAGTAGCAGTGTAAGCATGGAGACTTCAGGTTGAGATGTTTAGCAAGGGCGTCAGAACTGCGGAGCACGCAATGAGCGTGACGCTCAAAAGCTCCCGACTTCACGGCCCAAATCGCCTTTATTTGGGACGTTAAAAGGAAGTCAGATTCCGGGCTTGGAAGACTTTAATCTTGGAAGCCAAAGCCCTTCCTCTTTGGAATATTTTCTGGCAAGCGGTAAATATGACTGAGATTAACGTCCATGTCGGCGCATCTTCCCCATGAGCGTTTTGCCCATTAAACTGCCCAAGCACTCGCGGCAAAGAGAGAGAAAACAACCTGCTCTTATTAAACCCGTCAGAATTTCACGGCGCAAAATTGAATTCAGACCCATTTGCAGGTAGTCCACCAGCCCAAGCGAATGCGCAGGTTGATGGGCTTCGCGTGCAGGACCGCCTTGGGCATAGACAAACGGGCGCCATGCACTTGAAACGGGTGCCTGGTGAAACCGGGAAGAAAAGGTGAGGAAAGCCGCCGTGCGATCGTTTTCGACACTGTTCAAGTCTTTTACAGGTTGAAAAACAAAAAGCGTGCAACAGAGCTCTTGGCACTCATTTGAACACTCTTCTGAGCTTTCCGCTCATATAGGCCCAAGCACTAATCATAGCCGCTCGATATCCCAAGGAGCGGTAGCGTGCTCCGCTAGCTTTAAAACAAGCCTTATGATAGGGTTTTTTTGACAAGGGAAAAGCATTCAGTGGTCAGTCAAGGGGTGAGCAAAACATATTGGGACACGCTTGTCAAGGATCATCAGTTATCTTTTATAACGCGTGCACCCCTCACGGAAAGAACCTGCTCGAAGCGATCCGTTAGCTTCAGGCATGCACCGGACAAACTTTCAGAGACTTGTCGATTACCAGTAGTAGGCGGCTCCCGTTCAAATGAGGATAGCAACGAGCTTCCTGCTACGAAGGAGGGGTCTTCCTTTCCAGCTCTTCAACACTTACGTACGCAAAACCGGGACGTAATACTAATTTGTGAAAGCAGGGGTAGGAAGCAGGACAGCCAATTGAAAGAGGAAGCTTGAAGCGCACCCCACACCGCACTCGGCCAGAAATTCAGGAAAAGCTTCACCGGCCGTCAACAGCGGGCGAGTTCCGCCCAATGCGAGGGAGGAACTAACCATCTCAATCTGACTAAGCAGTCTAGTCAGAAGACAGGTGGCACCCAACCCGAGCGGCTAAAATTGTTGCCGGTGGCGGCTGAAATGATACACACCCCCAAGGAAGCAACGGTTCAGGCAAAGCGACTCGTTTCAAACAGCTACTAGACACGGCAAAAATCAAAACTTGTGACAAAGAAGCAACCGGCACGCCCTCATCTCGAAGCGCCCGAAATCGGACTTAAGCTTTCCGAAGTTAAGGACTGGTTCTTTGGCGTCACGAGTGTCCACTTCAAAAATAGTTGAGCTTTGCATGGCTCATAGGCACGTCGATCACAGCCCACACAGTCCAGCCTTTGAGCCCGGTGTACCCACGCAAGCTTTCTAGCTAAACTATTGCTTCCATAAGTGCTCAAGCGCCCGCTTACAGACACCTCCGCTCTCACCATCAATGTCTCTGGTTGCGTCAGAGTACGCAGTCATCTACGCTAAAAGATCCTGTTCACCGAATGGTAAGACTACAATCAGGTACGTAAACAGGTGCGGCGTCGGTTTTTCGTCGGAGAGGTAGGCTGAGCACTGGACCCAAAGGAAAACTCGCCTGCTTAGAAGTCAGGGGGACTCAGATTTGGTCAGATTCTCGTCTCTGAAATTGTGGGTCTACGAAGATAAGCCATGCTCTTAGCGTCAAGAGTTGTCAACAAAATAGGCAGACGTCCACCATACGTGTTGAATGAGGCTCTGGAGAGTGCGCGACCCGTTTGATCAGAGGACGAATGTTGAGTGCGCACTGCGGAATCAAACGAGCCAATCTCAAATCAGGAAAAACAAGATTTTGTAAATACTCGAGACTGCATGTCACTTTGGGAAGCGCTACAATATTAGGGACTTCTGACTTCTGTGTCGAAGACTCATTATAAGGGCGAAGAAGAGCCCCGACGAAGCTGGGCTACATTTGTGACAGCGCGCAAAAAGCAATAGCAGGCGTATACACGTGCGTTGAAGTGGCACGCGTCGGTCGCAGAAGACTCATCTTACAGTAGTTAACCTGGCTTGAGACACTGGAAGGATCCTGGATTCTGAACGGAAATGCTCAGCTGGGTCGATTCATCACTGCCAGTAATGACAACGAACAAGACTAGCAGGGGCCAGGAAAGACCAACTGACCGGACCCCAGATCACTTTGCTTACCGTGAGCGCAAATATTGCAAGGACGGGCCATTCGTTCACAAGCCCACGGTCTCAAAAGGAAAATGATAAATGCGCCACAGAGCAGTGCGTCAAGTCGCACCGAGACTCCTGAATTTGAAGACGTCAGACCTCTCGCTGTAAGAGCTCAGCTTCCGCTCATCTCAAGCGACTTCCAAGTGTAGTGCCATCACGGATGAGTATTCGCTAGACAAGCTCTGAGAATCGATTGTAAGTTGCTCCAAATCCTGACGGAAGGAAGGAAGCCACAAGGCCGGATGTAATTCAGGGGGCGGAACGAATCGCAAGCTTGAGGAGAACCGTGTGCCCAGTAAGGTGTTCGTGCAATCGAGCTGCGGTGAGCACAAGTTCCAAGGGAAGACTTTCCGAAGCGGCATCACGATTCGGACGAGACATCCACTGAGGCTGCCGCTCACCAGCCCGTCATATCGATCATCACCGGCAAATGAACGTGAGCCTTTATTTACAACGAAAGTAAAAGGAGCAGAAAAGAAAACCAAAAAAATTGCGTCACGGGCGTACGAGCTGACGTCGGACACGAAGCTGAAAGCCGACACGTCAGCAAGCCTTGTGGCACGTGTTTGAATTTCACGGCTGGCATGCAACTCGAAAGATGCGGCGTTGTTTGTGGCTCTACACGTCATACCCACTGTTTGGCTCCCGGCCGCCCCAGAATTTTAGGGGCGCAGAATGTCACGGTGGGGCTGATAAAGCTCCGGTTTAAGAAGGTTCTAGAACTATGAGAGTATAATTCCTACGTCCTTCATGTGAGTCAGGCATGTAGCGTCATAAGCCTTCGGGGGTGAGAATTTCCTGGTCGCGATTTCGGAGTCAGCCACCAAGTACTAATATCAGACGAAACGAACGTCGCGGCGTCACAATGCAAAGTACCACAGCCTCTGCTGACCTTCAATTGCGGCCCCGGAGGCCCGACGCATATCATCACTGCCTCTAGCCCTTTCCAAGACTGAATAAAACATAGATGAATCCGGAACGATTGTTCACAGTGAACCCTTTCAAGGTGATTACGGGCTCACAAACGGAAGCCTTGCATGCGCCACGCGTCGAAAGCACTGCTATTTGAGGCTGCAATACCATGTGATTGTTAGCTTCTTGTTCAAGTTGAAGCCTTGAAAGGCAGAAAAAGTGTTAAATGAACAAGTCAGAAACACAGCATTAAGCCACTACGATCAACTCGGTTAGGGCGCCCCTAGCTTGTCAATTCCTCAGCTGAGAATGGTCGAGTTCGGGCTTTCAATGTGGACCACAAACGGTCCCAACAAGGGACTCACGATCACTAAAACTACTGCAAGTGCAAGTCGCTAAACGTGCCTGCCGTTGCACGCGCATTGACGTAAGTCCCGTTCCGGAACCGCAATTGCACTAGCAGCGTGTAGAATCCGAAGTCTATGAAGTTTAGAAAGGCATCACTGTCCACCGCTGACGACCTGAGCTTTGGCAGGCTCAGCTTGAGCGGTCATCATTGCCACAAGTTATAGTGTGCTTAACAGGCCAGTTTTGGACGGTCGTGAGAAGAGTTGTGGATTTTGTTGACCAAGGGCGTGGCACAAATTTTTTGGAAGAGCGAACTACGGACAGAAGCGTGTGTCAAAGAACGTTAACTCGCGTAATTGGGCTGTAGTATCAAAATCACGGGTTTTTTGATGACCAAAGTGAGCTCGAGGCTTGAAAGTCTCTGCCCCACAGCAAACAACGAAAGGGTGAAAGTCCAGAGACTAATATTCATGTCGATGTGAAGAAGCAGTACACGCTTGGAATTTCGGAGTAAGATCTACGAGGGCGTTATCCGAAAGCGAGCGTGGAGGCAGAGTAGGAAGCAGGACAGCAGAAAATGAGAGCGGCACCTTGAAACGCAACTCGCACCGAGTCACACGGCCAGAAAGTCCGGAAACCTCACCGGCCGTCAACAGTGGCAGACTCCATTTAGATATCGCCAGGAAGGAACTATCCATTTCAATCTGATTCAGCAGGTCGCCAGCCAGAGGAGTGGCACTCAACCCGAGCGGTCAAATGCGTGCCGCTGGCGGCTGATATTCACCGCCAAGAAAGCAAGGATCAGGCAAAGCGATCCATTGCAAATAGTTACTAGATGTGGCAGCAAAAAAGCACTTGTGACGAAGACGCGACCGGCACGCCATCATGTCTAAGCGCCTGATACCGGGCTTAATTACCCTTTCCCAATGGAAAGACGACTGATTCTTTGGCGTCACGAGTGCCAACTTACAGCTGAGCTTTGCATGACTCAAAACACGTTGATCACTGCCCACACAGTCGGCCTTTGAACCGGAGTACGCACGCAAAAAGTCTAGCTAAACCAGTGCTTCCACATGAATAGTGTCCAAGAGTCGCTTACAGACACAGTCAACAAGATGTTTTTGGCTGGACGTCCACCATACGTGTTGGAGTAGGTTCTGCGAAGTTCGAGACTCTCTTAAAAGGGGATGTATGTCAAGTGCAC
Organism: Klebsormidium nitens; assembly: GCA_000708835.1. NCBI lineage: Eukaryota > Viridiplantae > Streptophyta > Klebsormidiophyceae > Klebsormidiales > Klebsormidiaceae > Klebsormidium > Klebsormidium nitens. The sequence continues at coordinate 22,644 of DF237618.1, forward strand.
AGGCGAATATAAACGCGCCAATCTCGAAGGAAACCCTCAACTTTTCGTCAATACTCGAGACCGTGTAATGATTACCCCCAAGCAATGAACCAAAACGGGTATCGCCGAAACTCCTGAACTCGATCAAGACGTCAGACTTCTCGCTGATTGAAAAGCACGCCTTCCTCTCATCCCAAGTCCAGTCCCATCACGGATGAATACTCGCAAGACAAGCTGCAATTTTTTATATAAGATGAAGTCGATTCAAATTGTCGGATTGGGAAGGAAGAAAGCCAAAAGGCAGGATGCGGATGAAAGGCCGGCACGGATTGCAAGCTTGAGGAGAACCGTGTGCCCAGTAAAGTGTTCCGTGCAATCAAGCTGCGGTGCGCACAAGTTCTGAGGGTATACGTTCGAAAACGGCATCACGATTAGGAGATACATCAAACGAGGCTGCCGCTCATCAGCATGTTACATCGATCATCACCGGCAGATGAATTCATGGGCCGGTACATCACGCCGAACAAGTAACAGAGGAAGCATAAAACTAAGACTTGAGCAGCTGTCCCAGTACGGGTGTACGACCTGACAGTATGACGCTTACGATACAGCCGACACGTCAGCAAGCATTGAGCAGGTGGTTGTACTTTACGGCAGGCTTGCATACAACTTGTCCTATGCAGCTCTGTTCGTGGCTCCACACATTCCCGCGGGCATGAGCTTCCGGCCCAATTTTACGGGCACAAAATGTCACGGCCTGGCTGACAAAGCTGGTTAAAGAAAGTCCAAGCCTGAGATACCAGAGTATGGTTCCAACGTCCATTCAATTAGTCAAACACGAAGCTTCATAAGCCTCATGATGCGTGAGCTTTCCTGGTCGCGAACTTCAGAGTCCGCATCCATCAAGTCATATCAGACAAAACGAACGTTGCGGCGTCACAATCATTGCATATTACCTCAATCTCCTATTTGACCTTCAGCGGCCATGGAGGCCCGACCCACATCATCACTGCCCCACGCCGTTTTGAAGAGACACAGCTGAATCTGGAACCAATTATCAGCCCCATCAGGTTGATCAGGGGGCTCGGATTCGTCGGGCCTTTCTTCTAAGATCAACTTGGGTAGAGCGGCCCTAGCTAGCTCGGTGATTTCATGGTCGAGAATGCTCAGGTTCGAGCTTCCACTGCGGGCCACGAAGGGTCCGAACCCGGACTCACCAGTATACTGGAAGTACTGCTAGGGCAAGTCGCTAAAATCCTACCATTGCACACGCGCTGATATAAGTCCCGTTCTGGAAGCGGAAGCGCACCCGCAGCGTATAGGATTCGAAGTTTAACAGAGAGGGAAAGGCGTCAGTCTTCGCATACGAGTTTCCGGAAAGTGAACTTCGGGAATCTCAGGCTTGAGCTAAGCGTCATCACTGCCACTGGTACGTGATAGTGCGCTTGACATTTCAGGATACTGGACGTCGTGAGAAGAGCGGTAATTCGTATTGATCACGGGCGTGGCACTGACTCTGCATCGAAAGAAACTTAAGAACGGAAGCACGTGGCAAAAGAAAGTCTACTCGCCGATTTGAGCTGTAGCATAAAAGACGGGTGTTTTCACGACCAAGCTGCGTTCGAGGCTTGAATTGTCTCTGCCCCAAAGAAAACAATGAACGGGTGAACGTCGACAGACTAATATTCATGTGAATGTGAAAAAGCAGTACAAGCTTGGAGATTCAAAATACATTTACGAGGGCGTTATCCGAAAGCGGGCGTGAGCGTTTCGCTCAGAGGTGCTTATGTTCATGGCCGATTTGTTTCTGTTTGTGTTGGGAGGATAAGGCCTGATGCCTCAACCAGCTGCCCAGGATTGAGTCCGACCGTGGAAGCAGTTGCTTTGTGCCAAGACTCTGCTTTCTAGCAAGCGGAAAAACTCCTCTTTAAAGCGGAAGAAAACGTCCGTTGCACGAACTTGTAGTGAAGAAGAAAGCCGGTAAACTTGAGCAGCCTCGTCAGAAAGTCAAAGGAGCATTGGAAAACCGACCCAACCAACAATCTTTCCAATGAGGCCAACGACACTTGTATGGTGTTGGCTCTCAGCAACGTACTGGGCACAGAGGGTAGGCACTATGCCTCCCAAAAAAAAATGGAGATCTGAAGGAGAGAAGCAGCCACGACGTGACCACGACTGCCACACTCCCACTGGTCTAGCTTTGACTCTGTTCAACGAATGTTCGGCGTCGTTTCTCAGTGAACCCTGAGTCTTGGCTCAGAATTCGTCGACCATAGCCGCAGGATCAGTCATCCCGGACTTTTCCGGCAGGGAGGGAAACATGACAAGGTAACTCGAAACATCTGAGGACGCTTGACCATAATGACCATACTGCGTGCACACCTGACGAGAGAACCTGCTGGCGAGCTTTCTTTCGCTCTCAGCAATGCGTTAGCTTGAGGCACCAGAAAACATTCAAAGACGTGCTGATGACGCATGGTAGGCGGCTTCCGATGGCATACAAAGATGAGTGAGCTTCTCGCTCACGTAGAAGTGGTCTTCCTTGCCAGGCCTTGAATTTCAGGTTACAGCTCGGAAGCGGTGTTTCGAATCTGGATGCAAGCAGAGTGGGAGCGGGCCCCAGCAAACCAGAGGCCAAGGACAATCAGGACCCGCACCGCCGTCAGGCCAGGAACACCGATGAACACCTCTCCGGCAGTCAATATGGGGCATGTCTTAGCTCCCCGCTGTTCAAAACCTCGTGAAGATCCATGATAGATCCAAAATAAAAGAAAGACCTTAAGTCGCGTCCATCCCAAAGGTACTTTCGATGAGCATCCGAAGGGGGTTTGGGGCCACCTAAACATCCCCGGAAAAAACGCACGAAGCCAATCGACCCAGACTCCGATTGAAAAGGCGTCGATCTGTTCGCGAAACATCAGTTCGACGACTGTTGAGCTTCTTCAAGGTTCAGGTTGAGAGTCCTTACTGCCAATGGTGATAGTGCCGTTGCGGAACAGATTGATGGAACTGGGCAACTATCAAAAGAACTCTGATTGACATTAACCCACAAGCGCGGCACGAGCTCTGCAACAAAGAAAGGGTCAAGGACGTCACCGTCAACGGAGTCGACTCGCTAGTCCGAGCTCTAGTGTCAGAGTTCGGGTTGTCTTTTTTGACCGGAGTACGATACAGGCTTGCTTTACTATCAGTGCAGAAGCAGCCAAGCAACCGAGTGAACGTGTGAAGCCCCGTTTGGATCCAAGTTTCGAGGAGCATGCGTGGAAGTTTCAGGTGAAAGGTTTGAAGAGGGCATTCCAATGTCGAAGCAGCCCTGTGAGCATTCCGCTCAAAGGCGCTTGTTTTCATGGCCCACATTGTTTGTTTTCATGGCCCACATTGTTTCTGATCGGGTCAAGTTGCAGTCCAACCTTGGAAGCCAATGAGTTTCCTTTAGTAGGTGCTTCCTGGCATGCCTTAATTCTGCAAGCGACGACCAGGTCGGCAAAACACGTCCATGGGCAAACTTCTGCTGAAGCGCCCTCTCCAGTTGCAGCAAGGAAAAAGCAGGTCACTAATCCTTGACTGCTCCGGCCCCATCTGATTGTCAGGGCGCAATCTCAAGACACAGAACCAACCGCATGCGCAGATTTAACGGGGCCAACGACCGCTGGAAATCGCATGGCCTTGACTGTCAGGCCATCGCCCGAAGCAGAGACAATTGGCCGCCATGCATCCCGCAACAGCAAGTTGTTGAGATCCGAAGTGAGAAAGTAACGCCCCCCCACAATCACTCCCAGGGCGTTACATTGTTCGTCAGTTCTTTTGACTAAGAATGATTCACGCAAAAGTCTTCGGCATTCCGAAACCTTACCTTGAGCTTTCCGCTCATGGGCTCGTTCGATCATAGCCGCACAATCAGCCGTTGAAACTATACCAAGCATTCTTTTTCTCCACTAGAGTCAGCCTTTCATGGGGGGACATATAGCATCAGATAGTCAGGCACAACGTTTGCACAACAAGTGAGGAGGCTTGTCCAAGCTTAGCTATCTTGAATTCATCATGATGCAATCTGATCCGACGAGAAGAACCCGCTCACGAGCTCTCCCTATAAGCAACGCGTCGACCAGAGGCACCAGAAACTTTTTTGCACCCTTGCTAACCGCCGTGGTAGGCGGCTTCAGTCCTCTTATGACAACTCTTGAGCTTCTAAAAGGCTCATGCAAACTGGATCGTCCTTGCCAGCTCAAACTCCAATCCCGGACTCAAACAAACAGTGAAAGCAGACTGTGGGGCAGACATAACGAAGAGGATAGAGCGAACCGCATTTTATCCGGCCAGAAAGGTCATCCGACCGCCAACAGTGAGGCATCTCAGCTCCTTGGGTATCCAAAACGTGTCAGGCACACAACCGGCAGGATAAGATCTTCTCAGATGGTCTCTTGCTCAGCATCCGCAAATTGCGGCAGCGTAAGTTTCCACTTCTCACGAACATACGAGAGCACAACCTCCAAGAATTTGAGAACCATAAGGCCAAGTACCATGGCAAACTTTGATGACAAACAGATGCGTGCGGTTTCACTCTTGCAGCAGACAGGAGTTTTCAGCTGTCTCAATCTTTCACTTGTTTCAGATGTCAACACGAGCTTGGTGGACTTTCTCGGAACACCAGATTGGCAGTGTCAACGATTTTGCAAGCGATTCTGTCTTATCTACCTGCGTACAAGTCAGACTATGTAGAACTGCGAGTAAAGAAGGTCTCGAACTTTGTAGTAATCTTCCGACAACGCCCCTTCGATCACGAGCTGCTGCTGCTGCGCAACCTGCACACAGACACAAGCGTCAGCGCAGTCGATAGGAACGATGCCGATTCTTGCTCGCCAACTTGTATGCTGCTTCCGCGGACGCCGTGTCTGTAAGGATGAAGCTCGTACGACTGGAATGTACAACTGTACCCAAGCGGATCCAGCTGATGCACAGGCAGCCTAATCAACGACCAGAAGCAGGTTCCTCAGTATGATTGATTCCTTCCAAGGAGTTGCTGTGCGATGAAGACGCTCCCAGGGGATCCCCAAAACAGTTGAAAAACGAGAGGTTCTGATTTCAACTCTTCCGCTGCGGACGTCTTTCACACGACCACTGGCGTTTGATCCTTGAGCAGTGCGCCGACCGCTTGAAAGTGCTGAGACCCTCAAAGCATTATAGGCCCTCGTCTAAAAAGGGTAAAGTACTCGAAGCTCAAAGCAAAGTTCTTACAAACCCAAAAGGAAGGCGCCCGCCTTTCAGACGTCCGGGTGGTTCCAACAGAACAAAAGCCCTCTTCGCATAGTTCTCGTACCCCTTGTAATCCTTTGACAGCCGATGCAAAAGAGACTACAGTACAGCTTAATCACCCGGCGCAAGAAACGCAAAGCGCACAGTGCCCTATGAGAGCCGTCTGCTGACCTTTCGGACGACCACGTGCTTCCCGCAGTGCAACGCGCCGTCCACAAACTTCCCCTTATCACTTATCCACCTTTTCAAAACAGTGCAAAGCACCTAGTACTATAAGGGGTCCAACACTTTCAGAGACTGCGACAAGACGAAAACCGCAAAAACAAAGGAACCGTCCGCTGACCTTCCGGACGACCACGTGCTTGCCGCAGTGCAGCGCGCCGTCCGCAAAGCGCGCGGGCACGCCCGCGCTCGCGAGCACTTGCCGGAAATCGGACAGCTTCACCTCCCCCACGAGAACGGCCTTGTGGCCCGGGGCGTCACCCCCCCGAAGCGGGAGCAGCGGCAAAAGTTGACTTTTTTCTACGGCGCCGTACTCCGTGGTCTGCTCCTGCGTTTCCGGGGGGCCGACTTGGGAGTCGACCCAGCCGACCTCGTAGTCGCCCATCTGGAGGGAGAGGAGGTGAGAAGGTTCGGCGCCGGGTCAAGAAAATCAAAAGTCGGTTGAGAAAGTTGAAGGTGGACCGTGCTGAGCGGGAATACTATGCACTGTCCTCGTCAACCTGCTTTTGTGAATTCAAGCGATACAATCTCTCGTGAATAAGGCACACATTATAGGGGCATTGCGCTTTTTGGGAGGGGCTGGGGCAGATTTCAGGGAATAGGTGAAAACGTCTTTGAAAACTAGCATTATCGACAGTCCGACGGGGGGATCGTAGCTCGATGGTTGCGCGTCGGATTTCGGTGGCTGAATTAGACACAGCCGAAATTGCAAACGACTAAGAAAGTGTTACGACCGTATTTAGTCAGATTGCGAGACCGTTTCAGAGTCATTTCATGCAATCTCTTGACGGAGGATCCCAGTTGCTAGAGGGGGGCCAAAGGGAGATCAACAAAAGACCCTCGTCTCAGCTTCCTCTCCTTGAGAGCAGCACCTTCGACGGGAAACAAAAGAAGGTTGACCTGCGGAAAGAGCAAAGTCTGTCCGCTGTGCAACGCGGGCTGCAAGCTAGTATAGGGCGGCTCACCTTTCGAAACGTGACCCCACTCATCATTTCCTCCGTCAGCTTGACCCGGTACGCACCAACCGCTGACGACACGTCCACCCACTGGTTGACGTCAGGAGTGTGTACGGACGCGCCGCTCTTGCTCTCACAAAAGCGCCGCAGGTTTTCCGTCGCCTCTCTGGTTCCGTGCACAAGGATCTGTAGAACCCGAAATGGGTTTAGCTCGTTTTCCGCTTTCAAATTTGGATACCGACCGTGAGGCAGAGTGGCTTCGCCAAGCTCTGTGCTGACATTGACAAAGTTGCAAGTAGGGGTTTGCGCAAGAATCGATTCTACAGCTCTACAAGGTGTTTCTTCGGAGTTCCGCGAGTTTCAGACGAAGTGCATCTCCAACGAAGATCCAGATCCCCGACCGGTCCGCTTCCCCGCAGAGACAGAATTTGCAACAACACGTTACGCCGAAGATACAAACTGAAACCGTCAAGCCTCACTAGCAGCAAGTCGCGTCTCTCGCAAACCGGCAGGGAATGATCCTGCATCAACGGCCCAACCCTCACCGTTTTGATTGGCGCCACGTGTTCGATGATGTTTTTCATTGAACGGCCGTCGGGGCGCCCCTCCATGTCGACGTAACGCACCTTGCATCGGACGTCCAACTGCAGCCAACGGACAGACGGGCAGAACTCAGGTGCGGACACAGGCAGTGCGTGTACGAAACCTCAAAGAGAAAATTTAAGCTTTCCCACACGGTTCCAAGACCAGATAAGCTCGTCCAGACAGGCAATGATCCCTTTTTTCCAAAGTGAACACTAGCTCGATATGCCAGAAACTTAGTATCTCATCTGTTTGTTCGATCGTAACGTTTTACTCGGCCTGAGCGGTGAAGGCATGGACGTAACGAATGTCAGCAGGTGACCAGACAAGAGTTAGAGCCTTTGATTTTGAAAGCAGAAGCAAAAGCGGATGAATGATTGACGAGGTCAGACCCATGCCGCGCGTGAGAGCGTGAAAAGCAATATTGGGCGGGGGTGCAAACCGAAAATAGAGCGCGAGAAGCGAAAGCAAATCACTGGTGACTTGCTCGCCGGACAATCGGGATTCACTTACTGCAAGCGCAGATCTTAGATGGCCCTCAATCACTCGACGTTCTAGCTTTACCAAGTACGAAGCAAAATGTCAAACGTTACATGTCTCTTAGAAGTGCACCCTCCTCACCTCTACTTGTTTCGTTACCACCTTGGAGGGCCGGTCGTCGATCAACATAGGGTCTTCCTCCGGGACTGCTTCCGGTTCCGGCGCCGCTGCCCTTCCGCCCTGGGCTTCCGCCTGCACAGGAGAACCGACACCGTTTTGAAACGCTGCAGCAGCAACATTCATCCCACATTTGTGGGTGAGCACTCGTCAAAAAGCACGAGAATCGAGTGAAGGCTGGCTTTTTGAGGATCAGGGACGTCTGATCCCGGCAGAGGTTGCACCATAGTTCGCTGAGGCGTTAGAGCATTGAGAGTCAATCTTGCTGGCACATGTTGCTAAGGAAAGGCAGACTGAAATGAAAACTCCAGGACACTTGATGACGCCATCTGACCAGCCTTTCCGAAATCTAATAAGGGGTCGCCGAAAACGAACGGAAACGGAGATGACGGCCTCAGAAGAGATCGCTCCTTGGATGAGGAGATCCTCAGGGTTTGATGAATTCATGGCCGTTCCGCTGCACCCATCAGCTGCGACTGGTGACATGGCCGATCGAAGCTATGGAAGGTTGTGGCTTAATCGCGCTCACATCCTGGAGCTGTCACGCTAAACTCGGAAAACGCTAGATCCTGCCAGCTGGCTTTGATGCAAAAGTGCAAAGCCGCAAAATTCTCAAGAAATAGGCAAAACCGACATTTGCCTACAAGAGTTGATTTCAGCAATGTACAGCCTGAACAATGAGCACAAAAAGGCCGTAGAAAAACAGATGTTCTGTCCTTGACGGTTTTTAAGCGAAAGAGGCTTTTGCCGTGCTATGGCGTCAGACTGCGGTTTGTACACGAGAATGCCCTTGCGCTGAAGCACAAGGCTGGATGCGTCATTGCCTACGCATGACACGAAAAGAAGAAAACCATTTCAACAAAAATTTCAAAGGAAAGAAAGACAAAGACAGTCGTCCTCAATTGGAGTGATGAGCGATGCGGAACAGGGGGAATCCGTAACAAAGATATTTCAGGCGGTCCAAGCACTTTGCGTACGTAGCAGTGTTGTTGAACGCTCACATATTTTGATCGAGAAAGCAACTGATTTGCGATGAGCACTGTAAGACGTTGCTGAGAAGCGAACAACGGAGCGGCGCTCTCGACTAGATTCCCAAAATCCCAGTTGAGAGCCCCATCAACACAAGGAGCATCAGAAGTGATGCTCTGCGGTCGTATGATGAAAACGGAACTGCTCACTAGAATGCGCCGGCTTCAGTCCCTCGGGTCCTGTAAGAGACTCGGTCGATTCATTCCAAACTCTACCGCGGCATAGTAACTCGGTAGTTCGGTTTACAATCTTTCAAATGCTCATTGCTTCATCTACCACTTATAAAGCTCAGTATTTGGCCAGTGTCTCTTCGCGCACTTTAGGATAACAAGACGACCTCCCTGCAGTCAAGAAGCACGCCGAATGCCACTGCAAAAAGACGTCTGGCTGTTTGACGGCTCGGACCGATGAGAGGAAGACTGACGCATAGCGCATCATCAACCTACGTGCGTCATGGCCGTCGCCTTGAATCAAGATGCGAGATCCTCGATTGAACACTCGGCATCAGACTGAGCGATAGCCTGCCGGTCCCATCTTGAATAGCTCAGCACTGAGGGGTTTTCCAAAGGCAGGCGGTCAACCAGAACTCCAATTCTTCTCACAAAAATTTTGTTCCGAAACAGCAGGCCAAGGGAGGGCACTACCTTGCAAACGAAGGGGCATTCGGCGTGCTTCTTGAATTACGTGCATTAAAGGCGCAAATTAGCTTTGCCCCTTGGACGTGCCGAAGCTGTCTCTGGAATGCCAGGAGCAACCTTCCTGAGTAGTTGAGAACAGGCCGCTGGGCGGCAAGCTCAGAACGTGGAAAGAGTCGGCCCCGTGCGAAATGAGCAAGGAATAGTTGCCCGCATTCCTCCTGCGACAGCTAGTGCTAAGCTCAAGCGCCCAAAACGAGTTTCGTCATTGCCGTCTTCACCTCGCCCATCAGGGGGCATTGGAAAAACTACACAAAATCACCCTCGACTTCACCGCAACAGACTTATGCGGAGGCAGGCGATGCAGCGCTCAAATCTGCGAGGTGCAAATCATCAGTGCCGAGAACCCTGCTGGGATTGGACAACTTAAGACAGATCACTACGTCCTTTGCAGCCTTTCCGGAGCAGGTGGGGCAGAGTTCGAGATCCTTAGAGGGCGAATCCCTCTGAAAGCCTCTATATGTTCAATAGCTTGTTAGGGTGGCGAGCCAGTCCCCAACTCGACAAAGGTTGGACGAAAACAATAATGCTTGTCAGTCAACTAATAAATGGGGGCTCCAATAAGTCTGCACGCTAGGAGGCGTGAGACAACGATGCCTCAAGCATTACTGGACGTTGTCGTTGCCTCGATTCGCCACTGAAGAATCCAGTCCGACAAAATACAGATTCTTTATTGACCTGCTGGCCTTACTGCCTCAGCTCATCAAATCTAGAGATTCACCAACACCCTCTAGATCTGCGAGCTTTGAGGTGGGCCAGCAACTATGACACTGATGTCTGCCAGAGACACAGGCAAACCCGTTGTACTGTTGAATCCCTCAAGCACGCAATCCCTTGATGCCATCAAGCAGCTTAGACCGAATAGACGACCGCAAGGAAATGCTGACACGCACAGGCAGAAACGGCTTCACGGGTTGCTTCGCTGCATTGAGCCAAAGCGGTCACGGCACACAACTCAATCATTGCCTTTCTCTTTGCACACGGTGCCTAGACCAATGTAACGACCTTGTTGAACGACCTTTCGTTGCAAGAGGGCGTAAGAAATCCGTAGGACTGACGACCAGACTATACAGGGATGGGCATCCTGAATCACAATTATTCAAACTTTCCAAAAGTGCTGAGCAATTTAGAAGCTTTCCTTTCCAGGAAAACCTCAGTCATCTGTAGAGCACAACGTGCTCGAAGTAGGCCAAACATTTATATCAGATTGGGAGACTTGAATGCTGCGCAGAACGCACCAGAAAGCGCGACTTTACTGTAGGCTGTTTGAAATGCTAGGTCTCCACACTTCCTTCAAGGTCCAAAGCCAGGTCTTTCACATCAGAATAATATTGAAAAGTCTGCCTGGCACCTCTTTGCGATATCAAGCTATGGTCGACGGCTCGACTCTACATGCAAGCTGACTTGTGGGCATCTAACCCATCGAAAATGGTCAACCCTGCCTCGTCCAACAAGCGAAGAATCTGAAGTAGGAAATCTAATGTAGAATTCCGTAAAGGGGGGGGGGGGGGGAGCCAGGGGGGGGGAGGCATCGCCTGCAGAATGACCAAACAAAGGATCCTGGCATCCACCCGCATCCAGGACACAATGAGACGGGGCATACTTTGGACTGCTGTAGAAGAGGATGATGATCCGGAATCAGAGGATGGGAAGTGTGGCTGGGCCTTGCACTCGACCTCCTAAATCGTCATTGCCTGCTAAATCGTCATTGCCAGCGAAACCACGTCAATGACGTGCGCCAGACATTATAACCTTATAACATTATGAGCTTTTGTTGCACAATTCTTCGCATCTCACATGCTTGAGTTCCAGCCGCCACTGGAGGACTTATCAGAGTCCTGCTAGCTAGAGATTTGCACAGAGATTCGCAGATGAGGGCTCCAACCTAGCAGGAGATCGTGCTTGAAGAAAGCTTCCACGGCCTAGATGAGAAGAGTCCACAGCAAGGATAATCTGTTTGCAAAGCCCGAACTCTGTCCGGAAGGGGCCACTGCCAAACCAAAAACTATCTAATGAATAGTAAAGAGAAGAGCTTGCACGGCCTCGTTAGGGGCCTGTCAAAAGCTGTGACACTTCACCAGGATGGGCTCGAGCTGCTGACATCCATCTCTGAACAAAGTGCAATCCAACGATTCGTTGAATGTCCGTCTTTTGATGGCTTCGAGAGAGGAGACGTGTCTGAGCGTACTTTCCTCGAAACGACAATTCATCATCGCCATCACCTCCATTTCCACCAGACCGCTAGCCGCTTTCCGGTTTTTGTATCCAATCCGAGTCATGGAACTTCAACGATTTGACAGGTCCCCCACATCCGCTAATCACAAGAAGCTCCACAAACTTTTTCGTCGGGGCTTGAGACCATAAGTAGAAAGTTCGCCGAACTTTGACCAGATAAATATGAAACGATATTCCACTTGGAAACACTGCCATGATGTTTTTTAAAGTGGCTTGTTGACAGACCAAACACCACATGCGCAACGAGTCGCCACAAGCTGTAGAAGCTATCATGAAAGAAAGGCGGCGCAAGATGAGAACCTCGAAAGGGGGAATTTTGTCCACTAGGCTAAGCTGGTCGGCAAAATGGTCAATGGCACGGCACAAACGCAGGTTCTTTACCCTGGGGAGGTCGGACGCCATGGCTTCCACACGGTCCACAGTCAAACCTTGTTTCCATCGCGCCTTACAGAAACCTGTATTGCTGGTCTTCTGTACCTTGGCACTTAGGTGGTCCAGAGCGGAATAAGTAAATGGCTTCAATGCCCAAGTTCCACTGCGCTCTTTACGCAACAGGGGCTTGAAATCACCGCCACTTCAACAATCTGACCCAAAATCCCTCTATTTTAAATCATTAACTACAGTAAACATTATTTTCGATTATTAATTACAGTTAAGAAGTTAACTATAATGGCCCGACAACTTTTTTGGCCCCAAAAGAATAAATTGGATAGTAGGCTTCGAAGCCTTTTGTAAACAGATAGTCAAAGTCGTAACTGGGTTCAGTGACTAAGACTGGCTGCAAAGCAAGACAATAGTTGCTTGGATTTATGATCCTCTCGCTTCGCAAACTGCGGGCTCAAGACTGGTACACTGTGTTTGTAATCTGGTTCTGAGTACCAGCAGCTGACGAGCCAGATGTCGCATTCAAGAATACTTGCAGAGATGTGGCACAGACTCAAGGGCAACGATGTCAAAATCAATGTCACGGCGTCAGCGCAGCATATGGTTTACTCCACGCTTGAGCTTTACGCTCGTGCAAACAAGGATTACGGCCAGTGGGTCTAGCAGCAGATGGTCTATCAAAGTCACGACGATCCGCAGCAGGCCACTCATATGTGCGCGTTTTCAGCTTACAAGCTGGGAACTCTAATGGCAAATCAGCTCGTGAGCTTCAATCAGACGGCCAAAGACTCCGCAAGCACAGTGGGCTGAATTGATCAGGGAAAGGTCGAAGGGGGTACCTAAAGTTTCGCATGTCTACCTTCGGATGATTTAACATCCTACCAGTCAGGCGTGCGGACTGATCAACAGTACGAACTTTTTGTGAGGTCCTAGATGCCAGGAAGACGCGCACAGAAAAGAACAGTGATGTCAAAGGTGAACAAAGGCGCTAAAAAGATGGAGTTAGGTTGAGTGTCACCACATCAAGAGCGTGCAGTCATATCGTCCATCTCGAGTGGAGACCTCAACATGGACCCGAAACATTACTGCTGTTTGCGTCAAACTTGGCATCCGAGCTCGGATCGAAACGCGCGTTCCTCGATCGCGGATCGCAATGTCGGTTCCCTAAAGTACCCCCCCGGAAGGACTCCCGATGCCAAACCATTGACCGTCACCAAGGACTTTAGTCGGCCGAACTACACGTAACGTTTTCAGGGGGAATGTCTATCAAGGATCGGGGAACGACTTCGCGACTCGAGATTGAAAAACCGCGCGTTTCGATCCGAGCTCGGGTGCCAAGTTTGACGCAAACAGCAGTAGCTCCTTCAAATGTTCGCCAGAAATAAGAGCGATCATTCTCGCCCTGACTTCGCTGAGCTCTTTGCTCTTGCACTGAAAATATCATCGCCCTTGCAAACAACCAAAGTAAGCGCGGTGCTGGCAAGATTTACGGTAAATATCCAAATGTCATTGGACACCTCGTGAAGAGATCGTGACAGCTGCTCTTGTGGTGTTTTTGGTATAAGGCCGCAGTTCCCTTGCGCACGAAATGCTCGTGAGTTCGTTTGCGCTGCATGTGGCCTTGAGGGCACCGAATGAGCGCGACTGGCAGAACGACCAACCCGAAACCAACTAATCTTCAATGAGCAGCGGTGCTTGCACGCTGTATCAATGTGGTCGGCTTGCAGAACGCTCGGCAACCCACGACTTGTTGAAAAGTGATACATCCGGTTCTCGGTAGGATTCGGAGTCGTCCACAGTCAAAAAAGACAGGATCAGGGTTTCTGATGGCAGAAGTTGCCGAACAACAGGTTCCAACTGCTCTAGTAGGAGTGAGCGACGGTCGTCACGACGAGCACCACGACCGTCACTCTAAATCGCAAAGTGAAGCACCCGAGAAAACAAGGTTCTCGAGTGCCGACTGCACTTCGGCCTAATCCAGCGAGAGATGTCCTCCGGGCAACTCTTCAGGGCTCTGGTTTAGAAACGCGACCTCCAATCCTCAGAAGCGACTTCCACAGACACGTCAGACCCCCCGATGCAGAGATCGAATTCACCGAGGGTTTGCTCCTCATTCGCCAAACGATCGGCCTTCAGCAAATCTATGCAGCCTATGACTGCGTGCGCGCTGTGGACATCAACGCCAAAGGAGCCAGTACTATCGAGCCTTCGCGGAGCTTGTATTTAGCTTGTATTTTTCGACAACGTCTGAGGTGCAAAGATTTGAAACCTCTCAATGCACAAGCTTCCTTGTTTTAGCCTTCTCACGAGGCCGGTTGCAGATTGAACAAGCCACTCAGCATTCTTGCTGGCACTCCCCAAAAAGTGTCGTCTGGTGGGCATGAGTGCTTTAGTAGGAGCGCTCACACTTGGAGCGTAAGGGCGCGAACAACATATCCAGAATGAAAAGAGCAAACGCGAGGAACGACCTTTTAGCGCACACTCAAGCCGTATAGAAACTCGTCCTCTCCGCACCATCATCCAGGAAGAGGCACTTGAAGAGTGCCCTCCGCAACGACTGAAGTCAGAGAAAATCGACCTCACCCACGAAGTGGGGCGCACCACATATTTCCGAACCTAAGCTTTACATGTTTATAAGCTTCCTCCTGATCACAGAGAAAATACCTTTGTCGGCTCTGACAGAGTCGCCACCTGTAACCGTTGAGCGTACTAGCACTCGGAGTAGCAATGCATCATGGCCGCCAACAATGATCCACAAACGTCCGAAGCTTTCTGCATAGATTCTAGGCGGAATACCTCTTGATCTTCACTTCATACCAATCGCTCAGAGTGAGGTGGATAAGGGGCCTCTAGGAGGCTTCAGTGCTAAGCAGCAATGCGGAAGCAGCGAAAGATTTTAGAGCAGTTGATAAGGATGCAACATCTGCAGCTAACCACGCATTCCACCGCCTGAAAGTACATAGACACAAAGAGAACGGCTTCAGCTCGGCTAAACGTTGATCCTTGCGCTTTCAGCCCGTGCAAGCTAAGCGTCACTGCCTTGATGGGAAGCAAACGACTCAAGAACAATGTAATTCTCCAGATAAACTTCGTCTGAAGCATTAAATACATTTGCGATGCTCCAAAGCTAGCATACCGTTGATGACAAGTGCGGCACGCTGTGCCACAGGAACGATTTCTTTGCACTGCACAGCATTTGCTATTGCCCGTACAGTTCCTGCAAAGCTTGATTCGTTGCCCAAGAAGGCGGTAGACAGAATTCGGAGTCATCCAACGAGGTTTGCGTTCCAACAGCACAATGAACCCATGCACGATTGAGAAGAGGGGAGAAACCAGCGACGCAAAAGTAGCTAAAGTGTTCGGTCTTCATGGTCGGCAAGTGGATTGGTTCTGAAAGAATCTAACTCTTTCGTTTTCCCATACTTCTTAAAGAAAAGAAAATTGCGTGGAGTGCTTTGCTCGAGTAAGGGGAGACAACATCACAGCGGCTACTACTCTCCTACCCCAGGGTGTAAGCAACTTTTCTACGCCTCGGCTAAAAGCAACCACAGCTTTGTACGCCTCGGCTAAAAGCAACCACAGCAATAAAACGGCGTCGCTTGATCGATTAAACGCTTGAGTTTCTGCTCACGGGAATATTGGATCATTGCCGGACGTGAGATACTGAAGAAGGGGATGTGAACGTTTACTGTATGTCAGCTATTGGTCTGAGATCGACGAGACAAAGGCGCCGCGTATGAAGGTAAACAGACTTTCAGGCGGCACCCAGGTTGTACAAAGGTGCGTCCAAAACCGGTCTCCTCACTAAATGGGACTGGGGAAAAGAGACCAGCTGCGAAGCTTCCTTTTGGTGTCCACTGGCACGAAGCACCGGACCTTAAAACGTTGCGGACACCAACAACAAAAGAAGGCTACGGAACATGCAGCATCCTGAGCTGAACGCTCAGATACATGGCCTCTTCCTTGCCAGCATGGAGTTCAGAGGAATGCAGACCAGCGGCTGTCTGATCTTGGTAAGTATTCCAAACGTGGAGAAGTACGCAAAGCCGCGCACGAGCGCAAAAGTATCAGTGACCTCATACTTATGCCGGCAACCCTTTGCCGACCGTTGGAAAGTCGTTTGTCACAACCTTGTGATACGCGGAATTGAAATCTGCTTGTGATCACGTTGCAATCGTTTGACAACGAGAGGCAGAGCAATGGGCCAGCTCGACAAGCTGACAGTCATCATCGCAACGAGCCAGGCTAGGACTAATTGCTGGACTGAACAGCCCTACAAGACCTTTGCATGGACCGGGTTCAAGCGGATTCCTATCACGTTCCTAAGTTACAAGACTGCTCGGAGCTCGAACTGCACACCAAACACTCAGCACATCAAAATCCTCAAAACTCATGTCTCTTTCGTTCATCCCATGTCTTACACACTTTTCTGTGTAGTCTCACTCCAATTGCAGAGGCGCAAGTGTTTCCGATTGCAAAGACCATGTGTCACTCTCTGCCACAGACGTCTGGACATGCCCCATTCTCACAACATTCTCGCCTGGGGCTTGGCAGACTCTCATCCCCGCCTGGGTTTCCCCGCAGTCCGTTGGGCTTTCCTCGTATCCAGCTCCCTCCAGCATAACCAGGTAAAACGAAATCAACCCGCATCAACATCTCCAGAAATCGCCCAGGAGGCTTCCGCCAAGGGTTCAAAGAATTCCGCTCAAACCTCACCAGATTCCGCCCCAGGTCCATCGGGTCGTCCTCCTTCTGCCGGTACTCGTCCGGATCAATCACCTCCCCGTACTCGTCCCACTCCTTCGGTTCTTCCGCGTCTGGAAACATCGGGTGCACGGCTCCTGGCGGTAGCTCGAAACCGTCGATGAAGACTTTTCGCTTGGCGGATTCCGCCGGAACAGGTGGAACAGGCCCGCCCCCGGGCTCGGCCGCGACTTGGAGGGAGGCGCCGGAAGGACCCGCGTCCTGGAAGCAGCAGTAAAGTTGAATAAGCCTTGGTATCCCGCAATAAGTCAACGAACGTGATGAAGAGAGGGGATTCGGTGCATGGGCTGCCCTCAGATCCCAAGGGCAAAACCTGACGAGAGAGGGTCAAATAGTGGAAGACATCTAAAAGGTTTCGACGGGAGAACGCTCCCAAGACTAGGTCATTGATAAGTCTGCGTGTACCTCTGTGCCGTTTACGACGTCCAAGTCTGGAACGTCCAGGCTCAAACCGCACGTTACCTTGCAAGCGCTGTCAAACGCTGTAGTACCTTGAGTCAGTCAATCTCAAGTCCTGTATCTCGTTGCTAAATTTCTGCGAAATTTGACTGAAGTCGCCGATACTCGTTGCTTTTGGAAATACATTCGACCACAGTATATAAGCAACCCGCCTTCGACAACGAGCTCTATGCTGTGATTTCAGCAAGTGAGACCCCTCGAACGGGGAGGTTCTCAAGAGTACGAGACCTCTCGCTTACATGTGCTGCATCTGTGAATCCTTGATCCAATTTTCGTAAGGATTAAGTAAGCTTCAAGTGAATCTCACTCACTTGCGCTGCCTCTAGTTCCGCCACCCGCTCCTCCTCTTCCGCCTTCACGGCCCCCAGCTGCTCCCTGGCCCTCGTCTCCTCTTCGAGTTTCTGCTTTTGCAGCAAAGCCTGCTCCTGCCGGTGCTTCTCCAGCTCCTCGCCCTCTAGAGGAATCTTCTCGCTCAGCGTCAGGCTGACGCGGGGCGGCGTCGGCACTTGCTGGAGAAACCGGGCGAGGCTGCTGGGCTGGAAACAAAGAAACGGGGAAAGTTTCCATGAGCATTTGTTTGCATCAACCTTGTGTAACAGCACACAGCTTATGGTGTGGCATCAGCACACAGCTTACGGTGTGGCATCGTCATCCTTTGACTTCCAGTAATGCTCACTTTTCGTTTGGTTGCTCGGTTGTCATTCACCAGCCTCCAGGAATGTCGATGCGCGAGTTCAAGCTGTATAGCTCATCCCATCTGCTTTGAGCATCTAGACGACGACATTCCTGGCCTGAGAACAACGGCGGCAAAGAAACAAATCTTTTCCGACAAAATGTCAACGAACTACAGCTCCTTCGGCGATCTTACCTGCCCTCGCTCAGGAAAGATGATCAAGTTGCCTGGCTGCTCGGTCCACTCCTCCAGCAGTAGCCGGGAGAAGCCCGTTTCTAGACTGCCCATTGAAGCGAGCACCACTTTCGGCCCATGGGCCAGCGCTGCCAGGTCTTCTAGGCTGTGGCACAGCGTGGTGTGCCTGCGAAAAGGGCAGACTTACACAAAGTAAACACGCAGAGTACAGGAGGCGTGGCAGAGAGAATATCTGGTAGGAAGAAGCGTGGAGGGAGACAAAGCGGCCAGACCGACAATTTTCGGACCGCTGACGTCACTCAGATGTGATTGAAACGAGCCAGACGCCAAAAGTTGGTGAAAGAAGTCATCCAGGGCCGTCGTAGGGAGGCGCTGCTCTTCTTAACGGAACTCCTCGGCCGAAAACTGTTTCTGGTGGGCCGGCTTCTGGCATATACACGGTCACTTGTCACTTTCATAATCTCACTTCTGTATCCCTACGCAGCTAGAGAGGCCGCCTCGGGTCAAAGTCGTTTTACCAGCACGGATTCCGCTCAAACTGGCCAAGCGAGTGACTTGCCTCAAGATCAAAGGCATTCGCTCGCGCCTGCTCAAATAGCCTCACCCTATCTTCATTCGTTTCGCTTACAGGCTCATATATCGTTCCCCGAGTCGATTGGACGTTGGACATTGGGAATAGCTCACCTCAGGTCAAACGCATTGGCCCGCGCCCGCTCAAAGTGCTTCCCGATGTTCTCCGCCATCCACTCGAGCGAGCTCTTCGCGAAGTCGACCACGTTGTACGAGACTGACGTCAGCAGCGCCACGGGGAACCCCTGGTACGCTCGGTTGCTGCCCCAGTAGTGCTCCAGGCAGAGGAGGACCTCCAGAACGCGCCCGGCAGTGTCTACCGGGACGAGGACGGAGCCACCAGTGCGGAGCGTGCCCTGAACGGCCTCTGCAGACAGCGGGGGAGCGACTCTGCTCTTGAAGTTCTCGAGAGCGCATTTCTTGCAAAGAAGCATGGATAAACTATTCGTATTTAAAGACGATTCGCGGAGATGTTTGATTAGTCTGCGCAAACCTGTGCCGGGTGGGATTGAAGGCACTGTTAGCGGACTCGTCGCAAATTCCGATGCTGAGACGCAATCTCTTTCACATGTCTTAAAATCTTCAAACAGCACATCCTCGACTTCCAGCGATATCAGTGGCAGGGCCCCAAAGTTTCACGGATGTAGTTCCACGGCTCCTCTTCTATAATGCTTACATTCGGATACTTCACGACACTCCCCTGCTGGTAGAATCAGGACGTCATGAAAGCACGTAAGCCATTTTAGGTCAGAGTCACTCACCTAGAAACTCCTGATCCCGCTGCTTCTGCGGGGTCTGAACGCTCAAGGCATTATACGCGTCTGTTATGAGAACAGCCGGACGAACGAAGTTAAGAAGGACCGTTCCGTTCAGATGCCTGCATATCGAAAAATAAAGTTAAACACCGACATAATTTGGAATCCAGTTATGAGCTGACCACTTGCAGACTCGAAGACCAGCGATCTCACAAACGCACAGATCTGCCACATATTGACCTGCACGTCAAGCACCAAACGGATGGTGCTCCGGCTCGCTTCGAACTGACTCTCTTGCCGCTTTGAAGCCTTCTCAATGTCAAGAATTACGAGACCGATCTTCAGTTTCCGAATCTGATACGATGCTGTATAAATCCTGGTCGCCGTTTCTGTGTGCTACATCCCAGGACTTTCGTAATTACAAGCAGCTGACCAGTTTCTGACCAGTACAGGTTTCTGGACGTCTGAACTGCCTTTTATCGTCTTTGCGCAAGCCAGCAAACGAAAGCCGCATGTTGACGCTCACCTCTCTTTCCGGTGGTTGTAGTCAACAGCGTAGATGATGTCCTCCCCGTCCTTGCTGATCTTCCACAAAGTGCCACCAACCAAATGTCCGGCAGCATGCGCAGAGATGGTGATGCCCGCTCCCTTTCCTGAAGGCAGAGGTTCGGGATTGAGAAGACAAGCAAAGCGTTCAGGTTGCTGTTATTCCCCCCTTGCGGCTTGCAAACCTGCACACTTTTACAGGACCAGCAATTGTTTGGAAAACAGAAGCGCTGCGTAAGGGTGTATTCTTCAACTTTCTTACTGGAACAAGGTGATTCAGGAAGGCTGAGCCAGGCAAAAAGTGGCATAGACGTACAAGAAATATTACTATCAACCAAGCGGCTGGCAGATGCCTTGATCTCTGAATGAATGAAAAGCAATCTGCTGCATACTCATTCCGGAAGTCAGGAAGACTGTTTCTGGCCGCCGATCAGATCAGTCGGCAGCCACAGCCAGTCGCCTTAACTAGCCACGCGAAACAAAGGTGCCAACGGCCTTATGCAGATAATTACGCTGCAGACAGACAATCCTGCAGAATCCCGCATGAAAACCAGCCGCCCTTTGCCCCTACCTGACAGCACCCTGTTCTCTGCATACTTGATCGTCTCCATCGAGTTGAACGCAAAGTCGACATCGTCCAGGTCAAAAGTGTCAAAGTCTGACACCGCCTGCCGTGAGAGGACGTGATCGTACATGTAGAGGTGGCCGAGCTTGGCGACCGGTAGGGTGGCGTAGACGGGGGCCGCCAGGCCCAGCTTGCCCATAAGATATGGGAGGGCGCCGAGGTGTGATGTGTCGGGGTGCGAAAGGAGGACGGCGTCGATGTCCGAGATGTGGCTGTGGACAAGGACACACGGCTTTTGGCAGGGTCTCTGTGTTTGGTCTATGTAGGTTGTATGCATATGGTTTATCTCGGGGTCAAGATCTGGGTGAAGGATTGAGAGGATACCAAGGGCAGTGCAGAACTGAGAAAAGCGGCATAACATTGGTGACCCAAAAAAAGGACATGGAATTCCAACATAGATCAGGGATAAGTCCGTGAATGGACATGGGGAATTGGGAGACAAAGAAAATAAAGGCTAAGGAGTATGCACTAGCCAAGAGAATACACAAAGAACACAGAATAATCTCAGAGAAAAGGAACGAGAACCTGCTGTTTCAGCCTGGCAAAACTGAGAAGGATTCCCTTCAGCAGCATCAACTCATTTGTGACAATCTCCTTGCCATGACCAGTGTTGAGAAAACACTTTGTGGAGACCTGAGTGCTCCCTCAAAACCAGCCGTGCTAATATTTGGACATAAAGCTGGCAGCTCCCTGTGCTGTGCTTATGATATACATCAGTCATTTCCAGAACGTTGGTATGCAGATTGAACATTTGTATCTGAACAAAGTTGTTCTGATGAACTGCAATGCTACAATCAGGTGGCTACATTGAGACCTTCGAGTGTTCCTTGTTTGAGCATTTGCTACTGAATGAAGCTCAACTTTTAAGCTACCATAAAGTTTCCCATGCACGTACAACAAGGGCCTGAAAGCGCGGGCAGCTTCTGCTCTTTTTCAGAGCTCAAGAAGACTGACTCAAAGTCTAGCCTGCTCGGGCACAGAACCACCTGGCATTCTGTTGTCCATACCTTTTTACATTCTCCAGAAGCACAGGATCGAAGGAATCGTTCCACCCACAATCAAGCAAGATGGAGAAGTTGTCCACCTGCAACACAATCACACGCAATTCAGCATGAGCTTGGCAAGTGTCTAAAAGTGAATATCTTTGTGGGAAAACCAGAAACAGTGCACAATGAGGATAACATGAAGTGCTTGATGAGAGAAAAGACTTGCAGCCTGAAGTAAAGCTCGACGAACAAAGGCACCTTGAAAAAGTCCACCACCATAAGTCATGGACTCGCCACTAACACTTGCTGACATCTGATACAGTCTGATGTGTCGTAATTTCGCACGACTGTCTCGATTTCTTAAGTGCCGAACCAATGCTCGATACAAAGAAGCTAACCCACCTGCAGCAAGTAGCACAGAGGATCTTCAGACAAAACCCCGCAGAGGGGCATGAAACGCACAGCGGTCCCCATCGCCAATGCCAATGGCGGTTTGAAACAAGAAGTTGGAGGCGAAGAATCTCACCATTGAAGTTTTCTAGTGCTCGCACCACCCATTCCGGTTGCCACGTTTTTGTCAACGGAAAACGGAAACCACTTCTAGAACCGGAGAAGGGCCTACCAAATGAAGTTCGGAGTTCAATAAACAACCAGGATCCGCCCGGACGGATCGGACGGCGTACGTTCGACAATGGTCGTGCCGGATTTGGCAGTGACGCTAAATTGTGTTGCATGTACCGGAGAGGACTGCCACGTCACCACCCCTGCGAAAGGTCTCGAGACCTTTCGAAACCTCGGGCGTCGAACCATCGGAACTTAGGGCTAAGCGACCGGGACCACCGGCCGAGGTCGGGCTTTAGGTATTTAGGGAGAGGGCGTCGGGCCAAATAGGCAAGTTCGAGGACCCGGTATTCCCGGACCGGGTAGCAGGAGGCAGGATGGAGGCGCACGGGGCTTAGGAAGATCCGGCCCCCTCCAGAGTAGGCCAAGGAAGGGGTGGTAACCATGGAGTCTCAAGCTAGTCTTCAGCATTTCAGCAGTGGG